>JAREIK010004720.1:0-125097 GCA_029783825.1 Sapria himalayana | reverse complement strand
GATAGATAAATAAATAGATATATAGCTTGACAAATAGATAGACAATTCAATTGACTGATATATAAATAAAAAGATAGACATATAAATAGTTAAATTGATAGAAAAATAGATAGATATATTGACAGATCGATAGACAGATAGAATGGCTGAAAAATAGAAAGATAAATAGATAGACATATAGTTGCCTACATAGATATATACATAGATATATAAATAGATACGTAGATTAATTATATACATATAGATTGATACATAGATAGATAGATTGATTGACTTATAGATAGACAAAAAGATAGACAAATAAATAGAGATATAGATAGACAAATAGATAGACATACTGATAAAGAGATAGAAATATAGACAACTAAAAAGATAGATAGACAAATAGATAAGCAGATAAAAAGATAGATATATATATAGATAGATAGACAAATTGATATAGAGATAGATAGATAAAAAGATATATAGAAAGATTGATAAAAAGAAAGATAGAGAGATAGATCGATAGATAAATAGATAGATTAAGAGATAGATAGTCAGATAAATAGATAGTTATATAAAGAGACAAAAAGATAGACAGACAAATAGACAGAAAGATAGACATGCAGATAGAAAGACTAATAAATCGTTAGATAAATAGATAGATAGATAGGCACATAGATAGACAAACAGATAGACAGATATACAAATAGATAGACATATAGAGAGAAAGACAAATTGACAAATTGGTGACAGACTGATAGAAAAACATATAGACCAATAGATATATATATAGATTAATAGAAATACAGATATATAGATGGACAGACAGACATATATATAGACAGATAGATAGATACACAGATAGATAGATAGATAGATAGAATGATAGTTAGACATATATATGTATAGATAGATTGTTGATACATATATTTATAGACAGTTTGATAGATAGATAGTTAGAAGGTTTAATAGATAGATAGATAGATAGAAAAATATATAGACATATTGATAGACAATTTGTTTGATTGATAGATAGACAATTAGTTAGATTTATAGATAGATAGACATATAGATAGATTAGTAGATAAATATATATTTAGATGGATATATAGATACATGGATAGTCAAATCGATAGACATATATTTGACATATAGATAAAGAGATAGATAGATAGATAAATAGATAAATAGACATATAGTTAGTAAGATAGATAAATTTTAGATAGACGGATATATAAATAGATAGATAGACAAAAATATACACAGATAGATAAACTGTCAGATAGATAGATACACAGATAGGCAACTATATAGACAAATAGAGAGACTGATATAAAGTAAGATTGATAGATAGATTCATAAATAGATTAATAGTTAGTTTGATATACATATTGATAGGCATCTTGATAGACATAATTATAGACATATTGATAGACATATTTATAATCATATTGATCGAGAGATTGATAGATAGATTGATAGCCATATTGATAGATAAATTGATAGATAGAAAGATAGACTGATAGATATACTTATAGAGAGATAGATAGATAGATAAATAGATAGACAAATAGATGTTAGATAGATAGATAGATAAATAGAAGTTAGATAGATAGCTAGCTAACTAGATAGATAGATAGATAAAAAGACATATATATAGTCACATAGATAAATAAATAGATACACTGATATAGGGGCATATATATAAAATGAAAGACAAATAGATAGACAGATAAATAGACACATAAATAAATAGAAATATATTAGATATATAAACAGATAGATAGACTGATAGATGAAAAATTAAAAAGATAGATAGATAGATAGATAAATATATAGATAAAAAGATAGAAAGATATAAAGTTAGATTAAATGACAGACAGACAGATAGATAAATAGAAAGTTAGATTGACAAATAGATAGACAACTAAATAGAAAATTAGATAGACATACAGACAGACAGATAGATAGATAGATAGATGGAAAGATAGATATATAAAGAGATAGATTGGCAGATAGATAAACCGAAAGATTGATAGATAGACATATATATAAAAAGAAAGAAAAACAAATAGATAGATAGATAAATTAATAGATAAATAGAAAGATAGATATATAGATGGATAGATAGACATATATATATATATACTTAGTTAGACAGATAGATAAAGATTTTGATAGAATAATTGATAGATAGATTGATATACATATAGTTAGATAAATAGATAATTAATTAGATAGACAGATAGATGGATAGATAAATAGATATATAGATAGAAAAAAAATAGTTAAATAGATAGATAGATAGATAGATAGAAAAATAGGAAAGATTAATAATTAGACAAATAGATAAACACATATATAGAGAGATTGAAATATAAATTGATGTACATAATGATAGAGAGATAGTTAGATAAATAGAGAGATAGATAGACAAATAGATATAACGAATACATAGATAGATAGATTGAAGGATTGATAGATGGAAAGATACATGGATAGATAGATGGATAGATATAAAGATAGATAGATGGATCTAAAGACAATCACATACATATATAGTTATTTAGATAGATAGATTGATGAATAAATTGAAAGTTTGATTGATAGATAGATTAATAGATAGATTGATAAACAAATTTATAGATAGATAGATTGATTGATTGATAAACATATTAATAGATAGAATGTTAGATAAATTGATAGCCATATAGAAAGATAGATAATTACATTGATAGATAGATAGATAGACAAATAGATAAAATAAAATATAGACAGATAGATTGATATATAGATAGATTGATTGATTAATTAAAAGATAAATAGATTGATAGACAAATAAATATAAAAATAGATAGATAGTCATATAAATAGATAGATAGATAGAAAAAAAGAGAGACAGATAGACAAATATATAGATTAATAGATTAAAAAATTGATAGATATATAGATAGATAGATAGGCAGATATAAATATAGATAGATATATATATATATATATACATATAGATAGAATTCTAGATATGCATATAAATAGACAGTTTGATAGACTAATAGATAGACATATAGATAGATAGATAGAAAGATATTTAGATAAATAGATAGATATATGGATAGATAGAGAGATATATAGATAAATTAAAAGTAAAATAAATAGATTTATAGACAGATAGATAGAAAGAAATATAGATAGTTAGATATATAGATAAATAGAAAAATAGACACATAGATATATATCTAGATAGATAGACATCTAGAGAGATAGACAAATAGATAGATAAATAGTTAGACAGATATATAGATAGAATGATATATTGATTGATAAAAAGTTAGATAGAAAGATAGATAGAAGATAGAAAAATAATAGACACATAGATAGAAAGATTGATAGACAGTTAGATAAAAAATTAGATAAATAGATAAATAAAGAGATATATAGGGGGATAGATAAACACATAGATAGATATATAATTTGACAGATAGATAGATAGACAAATAGATAGATATATGACACTTTGTTAGATAGATAGATAGACAGACAGATAGATAGATTAATAGACAGACTGATAGATAGATAGATAGATAAATAGATTAATAGATAGACAGATAGATAGACAAATCGATAGAAAAATAATTTGACAGACATATAGATAGTTAGTTAGATAAATAGATGGTTATATAGATAGATAGTTATACAAAAAGATAGATAGTTAATTAGATAAAGAGTTAGACAGATTGATAGACATATAGATAGACATACATATAAATAGATAGATAGAAATATAAATACACAAATAGATAGACAAACAGATAGATAGATAGATAGACAAATTGATAGATATATAGATAGGTAGATAGAAAGATAGATAGATAGACAGATAGATAAAAAAATTGATAAAAAAATAGTTAGACAGATATATACATAGTTAGTTATATAAATAGATAGTTATTTAGACAGATAGTTATACAAAAAAAAGTTAGATAAATAGACATAGAGTTAGACAAATTGATAGACATATAGATAGATAGATAGATAGATAGATGGATAGATAGAAAGATAGGTAGATGGATAGATTGATAGTTATCTATCTGTGTATATATTTATCTTTCTATATGTCTATCTATATATCTAAATATATATCTAACTGTCAATCTATCTATCTATTAAACTATTTATATACCTATCTTTTTATCTATCTATTTATTTTCTTTCTATCTATTTATCTATCTATCTATTATCTATGTCTATCCATGTGTATATCTATCTAACTATCTATTTGTCTACTATTTTTCTCTATTTCTATTAAACTATCTATCTGTCTATATATCTTTCTATCTTTATATCTATTCGTCTATATATCTGTTTATCTATATGTCTATCTACCTATCTATATATCTATATATTTATCTAAATATATATTTGTCTATCTATCGATCTATCTATCTATTTGACTATTTTTTTATCTTTCAATTAATCTATCTATCTGTCTATATATCTTTCTATCTTTATATCTATTCGTCTATATATCTGTTTATCTATATGTCTATCTACCTATCTATATATCTATATATTTATCTAAATATATATTTGTCTATCTATCGATCTATCTATCTATTTGACTATTTTTTTATCTTTCAATTAATCTATCTATCTGTCTATATGTCTTTCTATATTTATATCTATCCGTCTATATATTTGTTTATCTATATGTCTATCTACCTATCTATATAGAATTATATATTTATCTAACTATATATTTGTCTATCTATCTAACTATCTATATATTTGTCTATATATCTATTTATCTATCTATATATTTGTCTATCTGTCTATCTATCTATCTATTTGTGTATCTATCTTTCTAATTATCTTTGTATCAATCAATCAATCTATTTGTCTATCATTCCATCTATCAATCTATATATCAATTTATATATCAATCTAATTATTAATATGTCTATCACTATATTTATCAATCTGACTATCTATCTATCTATCCATCTTTCTATGCTTCTATGTATTAATCTATCATACTATTTGTTAATCAATCAATCTATCTATTTATTTATCTATCTATCTATCTAATTTTCTATTGATTTATCAATATATATATATATATCATTTGTCTATCTAACAATCTATAAAACTATGTTTCTATTTGTCTGTCAATCAATCTAGCTATCTATCTAACAAATTATTTGTTAAATTATCTATCTATCTATCTATTTATCTGTATATCTATCTATCTATTTATCTATTTATATAATAATCTAATTATCTATCTATAGATCTGTCTATCAATCTATCTATCTATATATCTATTTATCTTTTTATCTATTTATTTATCTATCTTTTTATCTAGCTATTTATCTATCTATTTCTTTATATATATATATATATATATATATATATATTTGTTTATCTAATGCCTATTATCTATCTATCTATCTATTTACATATCAATTTATTTACCTATCTATCTATATATGTACCTATCCATCTATATATCTGCCTATCCATCTATTTATCTATTTTTCTATCTATCGATCTATCTATTTATGAATCAATCAATATATCTATCTATTTATCTATCTATATATCTATTTATCTATCTATCTGTGTATGTGTGTGTGTGTGTGTGTGTATATATATATATATTAGTCTTTCTATCTATTTTTATCTTTATCTATCTATCTTACTATATTTCTATTTATTTATCTATCATTATATCTGTCTATATATTTTTCATCTTATTTGTCAATCAATCTGCCTATATATATTTGTCTATCACTTTGTCTATCTATCTTTCTATCTAGTATCTATAAGTCTATTTACTTTTTTATCTACATATCTATCTATTTGTCTATATATATGCCTATCAATCTAACTATCTATATGTCATTATTTATATCTATCTATGTGTCTATCTATCTATCTATATGTCATCATTTATATCTATCGATGTGTCTATCTATCTATCTATCTATATGTCTATATATCTATCTATCTATTGTCAATATTTCACTCTATCTAACTATCTATCTAATTGTCTATCTATCTATTTATATGTCTATCTATCTATCTATCAGTCAAGCTGCCTTTCTATCTATCTATCTATCAATATATCTATCTTTCTTTCTATCTATCTATCTATGTATATATCTATTTATCTATCTATCTCTCTATTTATCTATTTATTTATTTATCTCTCTATCTATTTAATTGCTTTCTATCTATCTATCTGTCTATTTATCTATTATCTATGTGCTTATCCATGTGTATATCTATCTTTATATCTATCTATCTATCTACATATTTATTTGTCTACCTATTTTTTTATATATCATTTAATCTATCTTTCTGTGTATTTGTCTTTCTATCTTTCTATCTATTTGTCAGTCTATTTTTTCTCTATATTTCTATCTACCTATCTATCAACTATCTATTTATCTATTTAAATATTTATCTATCTATTTATCAATCAATCAATCTATCTATCTATCTATTTATCTATTTGTCCATCTATCTATCTGTCTGTCTATCTGTCTATCTAGCTATCTTTCACTCTATTTATCTATTTATCTATCTAATTATCTTTGTATCAATCAATCTATCTATATGTCTATCAATCTATCTTTCATTCTAAATATCAATGTCTATCAATCTGTTTATCAATCTGACTATCTATCTATTTAACTATCTATTTGTTTTTATTTATCTATCTATCAATATGTGTATCTTTCCATTTATCTATACAACTATCTTTTTATCTATCTTTATATTCGTCAATCAATCTATCTATCTATATCTATATCTATCTATTTATTTGTCAATTGATCTATCTATATATCTATCATTATGTCTATCTAACTATCTTTAAATCTATCTATCTATTTTTCATTCAATCTAGCTATCTATCTAACTACTTATTTGTCGATATATCTATCTATCTATCTAACTATTTATCTATCTATCTATTTATCTATCTATCTATTTGTATATCTATCTATCTATTTGTCTATCTATCTATCTACCTATTTATATATCTATCTATTTATCTATCCCTAGATCTATCAATCAATCTGTCTATCTATATGTAACTCTATCTATCTAATTATCTATCTATTTATCTATTTATATATATGTCAATTTATCTATCAATCTACCTATCTAGTTGTCTATCTATTTATCTATATACTATCTCACTATCTATTGCCTATCTATCTTTCTATCTATCTATTTATGTCTATTTATCTATCTATATATAAATCTGACTATCTATCTACATATTCATCTATTTATCTTTATCTCTATCTAATGTCAATTTATTTTTCTGTCTATCTATATATCTATTAATCAATCTAAATGACGAACTATCTATCAATCAAACTATCCAACTATTTATTTTTCAATCTATCTCTCTATTTATTTGCATATCTATCTATGTATCAATCTGTATATCTATCTATTTATCTATCTGTCTATCTTTCTGTGTATCTATCTATTTATTTGTGTATCTATTTGTCTATCTATCTATCTATCTATCGATCTGTCTATACATCTATTTAATATCTGTCTTTCTATCATTTTATTTATATATTTATCTATCTATCTTTCTATCTGAATATCTATTTAGTTAAATGTCAAAATAAAAAGTTTTAGAATGTTGAGACTGTGAAGATCAATTTGTATAGAAATGGTTTTGTTTCAGATTACTATGTTTGGATATACCATGGTGAGAAGCAAGTCCACCAGAGGTGTTCGAGTTTAGTATGGGTGTCAGTAAGTGAAACTAATCAAATGCTCTCGGATAATATTAATAACACTACATACCATAAAATGGTTTTTGATGCTGTGGGTCCTAAATTCAACCCGAATTAGGACCTCAATGCTAAGGCAAAGAATTTCTATGACATGGTTTGAGCAGGAGACAAACCTGTATATGAGGGAAATTATAAGCATACTCAACTTTTTGCAGTCGTGAGGATGTTAGAAAAAAAGTGTAAACACAGGTGTTTGCAGGCATGGCTTGATGATATATATAAATTCATTCAAGAATTATTTCTAAAAGATAATCTGATGCCAATGGATTTCTACCACACAAAGAAGTTAGTTATAGGCTTGGGATTACTCATACAAATCATTCATTGCTGTGTGAACAATTGTATGATATAATAGGGTGATGATAGTGACCTTAACAGTTGTAAAATATGTGGGCATGCTCAGTACAAGCAAAAGGTTATGGGTTCTAGAAATAGAATGTATATACATAAGTTGAAGGTAGCGTATAACAAGATATACTATTTTCCATTAACATCAAGGTTCTAGAAATTGTATGCATCAACTACTATAGTTAATTAAATGAGGTGGCATTCAGAGCATCATATGAAGGATGGTAAGATGTGTCACCCTTGTGATGCCCCTGCTTAGAAATATTTTGATGACTGTTTTCATGATTTTTCTTCTTAAGTACGAAATATTAGGCTAGGTTTATTTGCTGATTTTTTTAGCCATTTGGTCAATCTGGATAGTAATATTCTTTGTGGCCTGTGGTGGTGACCCCGTATAATTTGCTTCCAGACTTATGTATGAAGGAGGAATTTATGTTTTTGATTGTGTTAGTGTCGGAGCCTATGAATCCAAAGGAGAAGATAGATCTTTTCTTGCAGCAATTGATTGAGGAGTTGAAAAGTCTTTAGGTTGTCGGGGTTAAAACTTATGATATTTCCAAACGAAAAAATTTTCAGATGCACTCTACCCTCATGTGGACCATAAATGACTTTCTAGCATATTATATGATGTCTAGGTGGAGTACAACTGGTATGTTGGCATGTCTGCATTGTATGGAAGATTCTGATGCTTTTACATTAATTAAGAGCGAAAAATAGTCATGGTTCGACAGCCATCAGAAGTTTTTGCCCATTAATCATCTGTATCGACGTAACACCAAAGACTTCATTAAGAATATAAAGGTTACTAAATAATTCCCGGGGGTTAGATCTTTGGTTGATATTCTATAGGAATTGAATAATAGAGGGTTGAGGAATGTGATAAAAGTTGATGCCGGGGTTGTGAATGTAACTATATCTAAGACTTGTGGGTAATTTAAGAGAAGTATTTTTTTTGGGATTTGCCCTACTAGTATAAACACTTGCTCAGGCACAGTATTTATGTAATACATATCGAGAAGAATGTGTTTGATAAAATTCTCAATATAGTATTTAACATTCCAGAAAAAACTAAGGACACTTACAAGTCAAGAGATGAGTTGAATAAATATTGTCACTGTCCTCAATTTGCAAAAAATCTTGTCACAATTAATACCCTGATGTGCCATTTTTTCTAAATAAATCACAAAAGAAAGTTGTATTGGAGTGAGTAAATAAACTTAGATTTCCATATGGGTATGCTTCTAATCTGGGGAGATGTGTGGATGCAAACAAACTTAAGATGTTTGGCATGAACAGTCGTGATTGTCATTTATCTATGCTAAGGTTGTTACCAATTGCTCTTCGAAAATTCCTACCTAATAGAATATGGGAGCCGATAAGTGAGATTTCTTAATTCTTCAAACAACTAACTTCTTCTTCATTGACTGATGAGGAGTTGAAGAATCTGGATGAACAAATTCTAGTTATCTTATGCAATAATGAGAAAATAATTCCCACTAGTTTTCTTGACTCAATGAAATATCTTCTAGTGAACTTGCCTTACGAAGCTAGGATTGATGGTCTTATCTATTATAGTTGGATGTATCCTCTAGAAATGTAATATTAATTCACTAAACCAATTCTTTATATATATATATATATATATATATATATATATATATATATATATATTTATATATATTTATATATGTACAAAAATGACTTGTAAATTTCAATAATCTTTTTATAGATACTAAAAATAAATAAAGTATGCAATAATGAATAATGCTCAGGTTTAGGGTTCTATATCAATAGGTTTTATTATGGATGAGGCTGGAAAATTCGCATCATTCTATTTCAAAGAAGGATATCCAACACGTATACTTATTTAAGAAAAGCGTAATGAGGTTTATCTTTATGATAATGTGAATAATGATATGTTTGAAATTTTTAAGTCTCCGTGTAAAGCAATTGATGCTGAAGGGAAAAGGTATTTATCAGACTATAAATATACTATAGCTCATCTATATGTCCTAATGAATTGTCTAGAGGTTTAACCATTCATTGAATAAGTATTTTCTAATAGTCAAATGATATATATTACGCATTATAATTTAATATTTCCTATCAATGTATCAATAATTTTTAATTTCTTTTTTTTAGTGATTTTATTACATAAAAACATAAATAGTTTCCAAATATGAATGAAGAAGCAATCAATGTCATGATGGGGAAAGAAAATGTTTCTTTTTTTGAAAAATACGTATGTTTACTTATAATGAAAATCACAAAATAATTGTATAGTTCCAATAAAAATCTATAATTATAATCCAAACAATCTACTTAATTTTGATTACAGGTTCATAAGTGTGCAAATAAAATTTCCAATCATTATTTTCAAAGTATACCACGAGGTCCCCTAAGAGAGGTTAAAACATACAATGGTTACCATGTGAATATTTTAAAATTTTACAATAAACCTTATGGTAGATACTGTGCAACAGACAATACAAAAGCATGCATTAAAGGATCCATATACAATGAAACTAAATATGACTATTACTGGGCTTTGGTCGAAGTGATCGAGTTAGAATTTGAAGCCTTCCAAGTTAAAAAACTATGTTATTCAAATGTGAATGATTTGATCCAACACCACAAGTAGTGTTGTCCATCCTCAATATTAACTTGTTGATGTGCACGATAAAATATGATTCAACAAGCATGAACCTTTTGTATTAGTAGTACAAGCATCATAAGTTTATCATTGTGAATATCTAGGTCGGACTGGTCCTAGAAAGGATTGGAAAGCTGTGTGCAAGTTAAAAGCAACGGCTCAAATTGACATTCCCACATCACCAAGAACTAATTTCATAGAACCATCTTTTCAAAATGATGACATTTATGTTATAATCAAAGGTATGGTGGGGGACGAAGACATCCTTTTAGTCGTAACTTCTGAGATGGATACAAGTGGGGAAGTATATGTTGTAAAAAATTTAATTTAAATTATGAGGAAGAAATGATTGATGAAGAAGAATTTGAAAATGATGTTACTACATTTGAAGAAGAAGACGAACTAGATTCGGATGATTCTAATGAAAATGAGTAGGCAATGAGTTATATGTTATTTTAATTGTTATTCATTTTGTTTATTTTCATTGCCTTATGTGTTTTTATAGGTATGGCACGTGGATAAGGTTGAGGCCACACGTTGCAAGGTCGTATGAGTTATGGTATAGGTAGCACGGCCTTAGGTATGCCCAAAACAGGTAGAGGGTCATGGGTAGATGAGACACCAGATTAGATAAAGAGAGTTGTGAATGTAATGCATCAGGTGAATGATCCATATATTGCTCATGAGATTTTGATGAATGATCAAGAGACGTGGGAGGGAGAGGAGGGTAAGGATGGAGATGTTGGAGTGTCTTCCTAGAGCACCCTACAGGCGAGACTTTCCAAATTACTCATTTTGATCCGATAATTGATAATTCATAAGATATAAAACTCAACAAATGATTTATCAATTTATTAATTTTTTTCTTACTTGCTAAATAATTTTTTGTTACAGGATGAAGTTAGAGCCATCTGGTTCTATGTATAGAGTTCAGAGTATAATTTTCAGGAAGTCCTTTAAAACTAATGGACATAATTGGAAGTAACTCACACATAGAGACCAATTGATGATTTGGATAGAATTTAATGTAAATATTACTACCTAAAAATTTTTACATCTTTTATTTATTCATTTGTTCACTGGTTAAAAATTGTTTATTTATAAATGAAGAAAGTTTACAGGTGGACATAGCCAACGGAGTTGGTCAAAAGTGTGTTTTACTAATATGCTACCAGTCGGTATAAAGACACCGTATATGAGATTAAAGATAAATGGTTGAAGAAAAAAGAAAAAGATTCGAGTATCCCGGATCATGTTTTCGAAGAGTGGCATAGTAGATGGGAAGATTTGGATTATAGGAAGAGGTGTGATAAATAGAGTGGCAATCCTCACTCAGGGCACACTCAGAAGGGAGTGGCCTATCTACACACACTTGTGGATCTCGCTCTATGTGTGAGCATGAACGAGCATTAGTATTATTTCTAATTTATACTTTTTATGTTTATTACATTGTGAATTGTGTTCAATTATGGCAAAATTTCATTTCTCATAAGGAAATTTTTTTCAGTATAATTAACGTATGTATTGTGTGTAATTATAGAGACGCAAGGTGGGTAAGAAGTCCAGTGCTCCTCACTTATTCAGACACACACACACACACACACACACACACACACACACACACACAAATGCTCATGATGATCAGACTTTCATTAATCAGAGATCTCATGCAGCAAATGTAAGTTTAAATAAAAAAATTAATTTTTTTAGGGTGAATATAAATTGAAATACTTTTCGTACATTTTTATTAGGTGAGATATGAGGAATTGTTAGCTACTATGATTCAAGCGTATTCCTAGTTTACTTCAAGTTTACGTGAAGGTGCAACAGGTAGTTCTCATTCATCAGCTCCACTAATTGATGTGAATTAGATTTTGTATGCGGCTTTTGATGGCAAAAAGAAGATGTCCATCTATTGTGTCAGTTCGTCGAGATCATTATTCTACTTGCATAGATGACCAGACTATGAAGCTGAATTTTCAGGACTAGTTTCGAATTTGGTCTCGAAGATGGAGGAATTTACAGACGAGATGTGAAATCGATACAGTTTTAGTTGGCAGATACCGAGCGACATATGATTGACTATGAGGATGATAAGGATGAGTTGCATATGAATTTTGACTGGCTTACAAAAAAGTTTCAGGAGGGAGGACTATAGTTTAGCCTTGATTATCTACCTTGAATTGTTCAGAATAATGATCCAGCTACAACTTCTACTCCATCACCTACTGCAGCACATGCAGCAACCACATCAGGATTAGCAACAGTAGAGAGCTCTACCCTAGTACCCAACATCTCACCATATGGACCAGAAACATCGCAGCATATTGATTATGAAACTAGGTTCGATAATTGATAGTATTACACACATTTTTTTTCAATTCCTTAAACTTTGATTTTGGATTTTATTTTTTTTATTTTATTTTGATGTTTTTAATATATAAATGCAGTATATATAGTCGTTTTCTTAAGTTATTTGGAATTTTATTTTGTTGTTTTATCTTTAAATGTTTCTGTAGGAACTGAATCATAACTTGAAGCAAAATGGTTTTTTTTGTGTTTTTTATTTCAGTTTGTGTAGCAGCTATAGAATTACAACTAAAAAATTGGTTGGTAATTACCGACCGAATTACGACAAAACCGACCAAAATTTTTAATTATCGATGGTCGGTAAATAGGTCACCAAATGGTCAGTAATCCTTTTGGAAATCAATTACCGAGCAATGATTTTAAAAAATTTTGGTCGAATTTTTATCCCAATTTTTTAGGCTTTTATCCACTATTTTATGACCATTTAGTGACCAAATTATTTTGGTCAGAAAGTGGTTGGAATTTAGTTGAAAATTATTTGTCGGTAAATGGTCTCTAAATTATCGGTAATTAACGACCATTTAGAGACCATTTACCGACCTAATTCTATTGGTCGGAAAATGGTCGGAATATAATCGATAATTGCTTGTCGGTGATTGATATGTAAATGGTTGTTAATTACAGACAACTTGGAGACCATGTACCGATATTATTTATTCGGTCATTAAATTGTCGGAATTTAGTCGGTAAATTATTGTCGGTAGAGGATTGGTAAATGGTCAGTAATTTACCGACAAATAGTTTTTTCATCGGTAAAAAAGTTAGCGATGAGCAAAATTGTGACTACTTTTTTTGGTTGATAAATGGTCACTAATTTGTTTACCGACCAAAAAACACCAAATTACTGACCAAATATTTAGTCAGTAATACAATGACTTTTAGTAGTGTATCTATCAGTATAGGTTTCTCTCTATCTTACTATATGTCTATCTATCTATCTTTCTATGTATATGTCTATCTATCTATCTATTTATATATCTATCTATCTAACTATCTTTCTGTCTATATCTGTGTGTCTATCTATCTGTCTATCTACCTATTTATCTATCTATCTATCAATCTATCTGTCTGTCTATCTATCAATCTATCAATATGTCTATCTAAATGTTTGTCAATCTATATGTCTATCTATCTATATTATTGCCTATTTGTCTGTCTATCATTCAATCTATTTGTGTATCAATCTATCTATTTGTCTTATCTATATGTATATCTATCTATTTGTCTATTTATTTGTGTATATTTCTATCTAAATATTTATCCAACAATCTATCTATCTATCGATCTAACTATATGTCTATCTATCTATCTATCTAACTATATGTATATCTATCTATCTATGTTTCTTTTTGTCTATATATATGTCTATCTATATGGATTTCTATCTTTCTATTTATATATCTATCGATCTATATATCTATCTATCTGTCTATCTATCTATATACTGATCTATTTCTATATTTATCTATCTATCTACTTGTTTATCTATCTATCTATCGATATATTTGTCTATTTATATTTATCTATCTATCAATATGTCTATCTATCTCACTACAAGAAAATGTTTGTATTGCTATGAAAATTAGCTAGGAAAATTTTTCCTAGCTAATTTGTGAGGGATTAGCTAGTTATTAGCATGAGATGTCATATTTTACATTTTAATACAAATTTGTGATGGATTTGTGATGGACTAGAGGTCAAATATTTTTTGATTGAAAAATGTCTTTGCCTAATATTATCGTAGATTTTTGCGTAAATAATGATGTCATTTTTAGCAATGAATTTGGTGATTGATTTTTTCTAGCTAATTAAATTGAGACTAAATCTATCGATAAATAATTATCTAAAAAATTTTTTTATGATTATTTATTAATTGTAAGCTATTAGTTCTTAAATGAAAATTTTCAGAAAATATATGCATTTAGATATGAAATTTTCCCTATCTATTTGGGCTCTGGATTATTTCCAACACTAATCTATGCTGATTTATTTTCTTTGATATTTTATATATTATTTATTTTAATATTTGGTGTTATTTTGTAAATTTAAAGTTTTTCATGGTCTATGGATGATGGATCCTTTAAAGACACATTCTCCTCATATAATTATTAATATATAATATTATAAATAAATAATTTCAATAATATATAAATATGAATAAAAATTAATATTAATAAAGACTAAAATAACAATTTTAATGATTATAAAAATTTAATATATATATATACAAATTTTTTTAAAAAAATTTTAATAATGAAATTAAAATATTTGTTTTAAAAAATATTAAATAATTAATTCTATAATTATAATCATTTTTAAAGATATTTTAATAAATAATGAACATACATAACAATTTTTTCTAGTAAAAAGCTAAAATAATTAATTGTATCATTAAAAAAAATATTTACAAAAATATCTAAATTAACGAATAAACAAGTAATTATTTATATAATTTAAAGTACAAAGAAATATTTTTATGATTATAAGAAACTTTAAAAAAATAATTACTAAAAGATTTGAAATTTTTGAATTATAAAATAAAATTTTAAATTTTTTTTATAAATTATAAAAGGAAATAAATTAATATTTACAGATAAATAGATAGATATTTTAATTAGATAAAAAAAATTTTATGATTACAAAAAACATCTCCATGTTGTTATTAAAAGAATACTTTAAGGATTATTTTAGGGTTTATAAAAAGTTATTTAAAATATTACTAATTATATTTTTTGTTAGAAAAAAAATAAATTTAGCGCCTAAGTTTAATTGAATTCAAGTTTTATTTTTTGCGCTATTGAAATTTTAATTGATAAGAATTAAACAATTGAGTAAGATTTTTTTTATTAGATTTTAATATTCCATTTTTATTAAAATAATAAATATAACTTTTTTTAATGATCTTCTCACATAAAATAATTTTTTAAATTTTATAAAATTTTTGTATAGTTATGCATTTATATAATTTATTTATGGTTATATTAAATAATATGTTAGTGAAATAATTTGAAAATTTAATTACCAATTATTAGTTTTCATGGATATTAGTAATATTTTTTTTCTTCAATTTTAGAGTCATTAATAAATTTTTTTATTTCTGAAATTAATTTCATTAATTAATAAATTTCATTAACTAGTAACCTTAAATTTTGTTATTTATGAAATAATATCATTTATGGTTAAATAAAAGTGTTTTTAATTTTAATTAATAAATTTTTATAATTTCATTTTACTTTTTAATTTTTGTCATTTGTTTTTCTATATATCTACATCCATTTGTATCATTTTAGTTTTTTTAAAATATAATACTACCAGAAAATATTGATTTAGCTAGGAAATTTTAGCTAGGGATCAATCCCTAGCTAAATTGCGAAGGATTAACTAGGGAAAACAAGGATTTTATAATTTTTGTTTGAAAAAAAAAATAGCAGCGGATTAGTAACAGAAAATTTTTTGTAAATTCTGTTCAAGAAAAGCGGGAAATTTAGCTTCGGATTTAGCGACAGATTAGCGATGAAAATTTTTCATAAATTTCGCTCAAGAAAAGCGGGGATCTTAGCGACGAAAATTTTTTATAAATTTAGCTGAATAAAAGAGGGAAACTTAACGACGGATTTAGCGATAAAATATCCCATGCTAATAAAAGCCTGAACCTAGCGATGGATTTAGCGATAAATTTTGTCTAGCTTATAAAATACGGATTTAGCTCGGATTAAGCAACAAAATTTTTCTAGCTAATAAAATCCATAAATTAGAGATGGATTTAGCGATGAAATTTCTCTAGCAAATAAAGTCCTTAATTTAGTAATGGATTTAGCGATGGAATTGCCCTAGCTAATAAAATCCTAAATTTATCGAAGGATTTAGCGACGGAATTTACCTAGCTAATAAAATCCATAATTTAGCTACGGAATTAGCGATGAATTTTCTTTAGATAATAAAATCTATAATTTAGTTACGAATTTAGTAACTGATTTTCTCTAGCTAATAAAATCCGTAATTTAGCTACAATTTTAGCGATGGATTTTTGCTAGCTAATAAAATCCGTGATTTAGTTACAGATTTAGCAACCAAATTTCCCTAGCTAATAAAATCTATAAATTAGTGATGGATTTTCCATAGCTAATCAAATCATTAATTTAGTGATGGATTTAGCGATGGAATTTTTGTTGCTAATAAAACTTATAATTTAGCGACGGATTTAGTGATGGATTTTCTCTAACTAATAAAATCTATAAAATAGTGATAGATTTTCTCTAGCTAAAAAAATCTACATTTTAGCTATGGATTTAGCGACAAAATTTTCATAGCCAATTTTTAGTTATTTAATTTTTTTTAATTTATTATTAGTTTTAATATTTTATTTAATTTTGTTTATTAAATGTATGTTAATGGTCTATAGATGAGCAATCCTTGAAAGATATATTCTCCTCATAAAATCATAAAAAAATTATATTATAAATAAATAATTTAAAAAATATAAAAAAAAAATTTTATTAGTAAGGTCTAAAATAACTATTTTTATGATGTATTAATTTTTAAAAAAAATATACAAAAAAAATTTCTAAAATTTTAAATTAAGAAACTTAAAAATTTGTATTAAAGTTATATTAAATAATAAATTCAATAAGTATACTAATTTTTTTCGGTATTTGAAAAATTAAATTAACATATATTAAAATTCCTACAATTATAAATGTAAATTAATTCATTTTATGATAAAATAGAAAATATTTTCAAAAATATTTGAATTGATGAATAAACTAGTAAAAATTAATATTATTATAAGTAAAAAACAATTCTGATTATGTAAAACTTTTAAAAAAATAAATAATACAAATTTTGAAAATCTTAAAATATAATAAAAATATAATTTTTTTAATAAAATTAAAGGAAAATAAATTAATATTTGTAAATAAATACATAGATGTTTACTCTTACTAAAATTTATACGAATTAAATAATTGAATAATATTTTTACAATTAGCTTTTAACATTATGTTTTTATTAAAATAATAAATATAACTTTTTTTAATTATCTTCTCACTTTAAGTAATTTTTTGAATTTTAAAAATTATTAATGATATTAAATAATATGAAATTTTATGCCTTTAAAATTATTTCATATTATCTTTTTAAAAATTAATATGAATTCTTTAAAATTTATAACCATAAAATATAAATTTTATATATTTTTTACATTTAAAGTATTTTGTAATTCTTAGGCGAGTGGCTAGAAGACAAATTATCTTTTTATTTATGCCTCATTATAAGAGTTTGTTAATTTTGTAACTATTTGATATATTTTTTATAAGGCTAAACATATTTTTTTAATTGTTTATATATTTATTGTTTAATTAATATTAAAACAAAAAATTTTAATGTGTTTCTTTTTCATGTGTCCCTTGCTACACGCACATTAAATTTGTTGAAAAAATTATGATAGTAAATAAAATTAATGAGTCT
This sequence comes from Sapria himalayana, assembly GCA_029783825.1. Classification (NCBI taxonomy): domain Eukaryota; kingdom Viridiplantae; phylum Streptophyta; class Magnoliopsida; order Malpighiales; family Rafflesiaceae; genus Sapria; species Sapria himalayana. The sequence goes on along the minus strand of JAREIK010004720.1, from coordinate 106,455 downwards.
TTTTGATAATATATATATATTGCTTATTTAATGTTTTAATAATTGAAAATATTTATAATTTGCTAATATATACATTCACTTGTCGTGATGCGATAATCTCTAACAATTGAAGCAAACGTCTGCATTTGGCCATCTATCTCTCGACACCGACGCATCAACATATAATCGAGGTTTATGTTATAATATGTTATTTGATTTGACGTACCATTTTATACATTTATTCTTCATCAACATATAATCAAAAATTAAGTTTATGCATATTGATTCTGTTATTTATTGTTACCGAAATTCTTCTCCTTTATTCACCATGGTTTGTTTGGATTGCATATATATACTTAATCATATACATACTTCATGCATTTGTGATATAATGCATTGTCATTGTGTGAATTTTGATGGTGTACAATAGGTATGCCTAATTAATAACTACTTCAATATACATAATTATATACTGTATACAAAAATAGTATACATAAATATAAGTGTATTTTATATAAGTGTGTTTAAACATAACTATATCTCTATAACTATAAAAACTGTATACATAAACTATTTAAACATAACTATATCTATATAACTATAGAAATAGTATACATATACTTGTATTATACTTTATAAGAAATTTATAAAAATTTTAAAAACTTATAATAAAAAATGCAAAAACATAAAATATTGGAATTTAAAGTATTTTAAATCCTATGAAATTTAACTAATCAAACTAAGCACATAATAGCCCCTGGATGAGAGTGCCCTAGGATCATGATAATAAACCCTCGTGCAATGTCATCTTTAAATTATTCTGGGTCATTATAAACTCATTATGTACTCATATCAAACAATTACTTTTCAATGTTGTCTGAGCCACTTGTATTTATTGTATGATCAATAATTGAAAAGTTAATTCATCCATCCATTTATATTGGACCATAAAATAAAGATTTATTATGATTCCTACGGCTAGAATGATGTATATTCATTTCATGCTAGCTTAATAGCCACCAAAGGGATGACATTTCATAAGTCATATGAGGGTTGATTATATTCATACTAGCACCATAATTTGATTACGTTTCTAATTTGAACCAAAGAAATGAGATTATAAATTTAATGTAAAAATAGATTTAGTCACTTACATGATTTGTATGCCATATGATCATTTTTTTATATATTATATCTTAAATTTTTAATATTTCTAAATTTTTTGTAGGAATGCAAGTCGACAAGTTAAGACCCCACCTAAACCCAAGCTAAATCCAACACATCAACCTGCATTATGTTCAAATCCCTTGTAAGAGACTAAGTATAGAACTATTCATCATGTATAATGAAAATGATAAATCAAGGTTTTATTATAGTTTTGGATGACACAACAAAGAAGCATGAACAAAGACCTTGCTTATGATGTCGCATAAAGGTATTTTGTAACTTTTCGAGTTGATCACATAGCAATTAAAAAAATATCAAAAATAAATTAGTGATCAAGAATAATTATTAGTCTTGCAAAGGAGCCAAAAAAATCCAAATTATTGAAAGAAAAAAGAACATGAAAATAGAGTAGGCTTATAACTCTTAAGTAGCAATTAAATGCATAACAAGAAATTCAAATCATTCTAATCTTCAAATAGAAAAAAACAGTAGGCTTGCATCTATTAAATTACAAAACAAAATAACAAAAATAATTTAATATTATCCATTGATACCACTAAAAGGTAGAAATTTTTCTTTGAGAAATATTTTCATAAATTAGTTCAATTTTAGAATTTTATTAAATAGATTTTCTTGATAATGAAAGTATTATTCATTTTATTTTGTTGCTTCCAATAATAGCACTAACATTTATCTAACTTTGCAAAAAAAAAACAGAATTCCTCCACAACACTAATAATAATAATAATACTTAATATTTTCATTCTTAATCTATTTATATATATATATATATTTATATAATGGATAATTATGTTATGGAATCCAAAATAAAAAATATATATGATTTGGGTTATATTTTAGTACCTAAATTCGGATACTCCTCATTATTCCAATATAATTAAAAAAAACATTATGTATAAACTCGTTTCTCCTTACACAGTATGCAGAAACGGGTTTATGCATATGTTTATGCATACAGAGTATGTATAAACTTCATATGCATATGTTTTTATTTATGAAAAAAATGAGTTTCTGCATAAACTCATATGCATACTTGAGTATATGCGTACTATATGATTAAAAGAAGTAATTATCAGTATAGGAATTTGGAAGACCCAAATCATAAATATTTTTGGATTTGGGTCACCAAATGTGATATTAAAATTAAAAATTGTAATAAAACATTATTATTTTCATTTTGGGTCCCCTTAACATTTTTTCCTATAACTTTATAACTTTTATTCACTTTTGATGCATTGGAGTGCATCAAATTTGTTTATATCACTGAAGTTTTAAATAAATTTAAATCTAAAATAATAGTTTCATAATTCAAAAATTAATTTTTGATTCTCATAGGGGTTATCAAAATATACTTCTTCTAAGAACAATGATCGGTTCAAATCCAGGGTTTACACCCATTTAATGATGCTACCAACCATCTAACTAGTAACTTTTTAGAAATCTTTGATTCAAAAAAACTTTATAATGATAACGCAAGTATGATTTGATAATTTTAAGTGTTAGAATTATGATTATTTGGGTACCTATATGTATGCCTACATGTAACTATATTTATAATTACATGTATGATAACATACAACATTATATTTAACTATATGTGTATTACTATGAATAAATATTTGTATAACTATATATAAATATTTTTATAACTATATAACACTCTACAACATTAAATATAACTATATTTATAACTATGTATACATATATATAAATCTATATATTTATTTATAACTTTATATATTTATGTATAACTATTTGCATGAATATATTTATATATAACTATATGTTTAAATATATAAAAATATTAATAGCTATATATACTATATGTATAATAACATATAACTATAAATAATTGTATCTTATTATATATAACTATAAAAGCTTTATACTTAACTATATTTAAATATATAATGTACATCTTATATTTAATATGCATTTGTATATATTAGTATATAAAAATGTATTTTACTATATCTATACCTATATATATAAATGTATTTTACTATATCTATACCTATATATATCTATATGTATAAATATATAAAATTATATGAATAAATATATATACCTACATGTATAAATATAAATATAACTATATGTGTAACTATATGTATAACCACATGTAACTATATTTATAAATACATGTATTAAAACATAAAACATTATGTTTAATTATGTGCATAATAAGATATAAATATTTGTAAAACTAAATAAAACTTTATATAATTAAATATAACTATATTTTTAATTATTTATACATATATGTATACATATATGTAAATCTATATATTTGTTTATAACATTGTATATATTTATGTCTAACTAAATATAATTACTCATATGAATATATATATATGTTTAACGATATATAAATTTTTATAACTATATATATTATATGTATAATAACATATAAATATATATAATTCTATCTTACTATATGTATAACTATAAAAATTGTATACATAACTATATTTAAATATATAATTAACAACATGTATTTAATATACATTTTTATATATTAGTATGAAAAATGTATTTTAGTATATCCATACCTATACATAACTATATGTATAAATATATAAAATTATATGAAAAGATATATATATATATATACATACATGTATAAATATAAGTTTAACTATACGTGTAACTATATGTTTAACCACATGTAACTATATTTATAATTATATGTATAAAAAGATACAACATAATGTTTAACTAAATGTTTATAACTATATATAAATATTTGTATACCTATAAAAAACTTTATATAAATAAATATAACTTTATTTTTAATTATGTATACATATATTTATACATATATGTAAATCTATATAATTGTTTATAACTTTATTTATATTTACTTATAACTATTTGTATGTATATATCTATATATAATTATATGTTTAACTATATGTAACTATTTATTACTACATTTACTATATGTATCCTACCATATATTTATATATGGGATAATACAATTTTGTTGCACTAACTTAAAATAAAATGGCTAAAGATATAATATCAACAATATGTAAGCACATAGCATGAGAGTGTCCATTGATAATGCTCATATATGGTATAATACAAATAAGGGTTGTACTCTTTCCTAAACCCAGCCATTGGGCCTCAGGCTAAAATATGAACTTATGTATAATAAAAGATATAATATTTGATAGGTTTGTACCGAAGAAATTTTATTTTTTTTATATAATTCATCATTCTAACATTACACACTCTATGTGTCTCTCCCTCCTTATATAATTATTTATGTAATTCTCTTCCGCTTTTTCTGTGTCACACTCTATCTCTTGTAATTTTTTTTCTCACTCTTCTTTCTTGCTTGTTCTATATCTCTCTCACCATTCTCCTTTTTCTCGTTCCATATCTCTCTCCCTCTCTCCCCCACTCTCTCTCCCTCTCTCCCCCCTCTCTCCCCCCTCTCTCCCTTCACTATTTCTCTCCCACTCTCTCTTCCTCCTTCTCTCTCTCCCTCTCACATTCCTGTCTCCCCATTTCTGTGCCCCTCTTTCTATCCACCTTATCTCTCTCTCTCTCTCTCTCCCCCCTCTCCTCCTTCAAACTTTGAATTTCTTTCTTTTTTGGTTTCCTTTGTTTTGCATTATCATATTTTGCACCCTTTATCTAGTATTACTGTGATATCTATTAATCTTTATCATGCTAAAAATTGATTTATCTATGAATGTAGATTTTGCAAACACATTGTATCGATATTCATGATTTTAATTTTTAAATATTCATTTGTAATTAATTTTATTTAATTATTTGTATATTTTGAAGTAAAAGAATGTTTTATTTAAAATAATAATTGGGCATTATTATTTGTAAATAAAATAGGGCAAAATGAGTGTAGATCATTAATTGATGTATAGAAGGGGTTATTAATGGATTTTTGAATAAATATTTTTTAACTAGACTTGAAACTTTCATCAATTATGCATGTAGTCAATCGAAATTGATGGATGGAGAAAAAATTAAGTGTCCATATAATCATCGCAAGTATCAAAATATTCTTTTTCGTAATGCAAACACTATAAGATATCATTTGGCTAAATATGGCTTTGTGCCAAATTATTTTGTTTGGATTTATCATGGGGAAAGTACAATGGCTCTGAATATTGACCAAAATCAGGGTACTGAATCATTTGCTTGTGGTGAAGAATCATCAAACACATACCATAGAATGATCATGGAAGCTACTAGTGTTGATTTCAGAATGGATTACATGTATGAACCACCTAATCATGAAGCTTAGAAATTTTATGAAATGCTTAAAGTTACAGATAAAGAGTTGTGGCCTGGTTGTAAAACATATTTGCAATTGTCACTTGTGGCTTGACTAATGAGCATTAAATAAGAAAATCATATGTCTGAGAAATTATTTGATCATGTGACAAAATTGAAGAATGGGATTGTTTTGGATAATAGTTTGATCACCAATAACTTTTACAACACTAAGAAGTTACTATGAGGAATGGGTCTACCAGTGAAAAAAATTGATTGCTGTTTAAATGGATGCATGCTATATTGGGGCGGTGTTAGTGATTTAATTATCTGTAAGTTTTGTGATCATCCTCGATTTAGGATGGCACCTCATGTTGTAGATATGCGACAAAAATTAAAGGTTGTCTTTAAGAAGTATTATTTTCCATTAATTCCTCGATTACAGAGACTATGTGCATTAAATGCAATAACAAATGATATGAGGTGGCATTTTGAGCATGAGGTTGAAGAAGGGGTAATGTGTCATCAATTAGATTCACGTGCTTGGAAGCATTTTAATTATATACATAAATATTTTGCAGTAGAAAGTCGAAATGTGAGATTCGGTCTCTGCCCTGATTGATTTCTGCCATTTGGGCAATGTGGACAATAGTATTCAACATAGCCGATGATAGTGACACCTTATAACTTTCCTCCATGGTTGTGTATAAAGGAGCAATATATGTTTTTGTCAATATTGGTTCCAAGGCCAAACAATCCAAAAGACATGCTGGATGTTTTCTTGCAGCTTCTTATTGCATAGTTAAATCATTTATGGGATATTGGCATGAATACATATGATATCTCAAAGAAGTAAAATGTCATTATGCAAGCAGCCCTTATGTGGATGGTGACTTTCTTGAATATTCAAAGTTGTATGGCTGGAGTACACAGGACTATTCGCATGCCCATATTTCATGAAAAATTCTAATGCATTTACCCTCAAATTTAGTGGTAAACAGTCATTATATGATAACTATCATAAGTTTCTTCCTAATAATCATCCATTTCGAAGAAATAGAACTGCATTTAGAAAAAATAAAATAGTGATGAAGGTTGCACTAGTAGTTCATTCAGGAGATGATATTATGACAAAGATTCAGAGTTTAGGTTTGAAGAAGGTAACTGAAAAAGAAGCTACTGAAAGTAATAGACGAATAAACAAATTATTTGGCTAGAGGAAATGTAGAATATTTTGGGACTTTCCCTATTAGAAGTCCAATTTAATTCGTCATAACTTAGATGTAATGCATATTGAAAAATAATATGTTTGACAATGTTATCAACACTATCCTTAATGTAGATGGAAAAATAAAAGACACATTAAAAATAAGACAAGAGCTAAATGATTACTGTCGACATTCCGAATTGAAACTGAATGAGGAAATAGAAAAATTCACTAAAGCTTGCTACACACTTGATAAGAAGGCAAGACGAATATTGTGTGAATGTGTTAAAAATTTGAAATTCCCTGATGGATATGTGTCAAATATGGGTAGATGCGTGGATAAGAAGAATCTTAATTTAATTGGAATGAAAAGTATGACTGTCATATATTTATGCAGAGATTAATACCAATTGCATTCCGTGAAATACTTCCCCTAAGTGTTTGGAACATCCTTACAGTACTTAGTTTGTTCTTCAAACAACTAACTACAACCACAATCAAAATAGATGACATGTTGAGGCTGGAGAATAACATTCTACTTATTATTTGTAAGCTTGAACTGATATTCCCACTGAGTTTTTTTTTGACTCAATGGAGCATTTACCAATCCATTTGGCATTTGAAGCAAGAATTGTAGGGCCAGTCAATTCAGGTGGATTTATACTTTTGAAAGGCAAATACATATAATTTGCTGTGTTATATTATTTCATACAAAAACTAATATTGTAATTTAATTTAATTGAAACCTAACAATATGATTGTAGGCATCTTTGTAAGTTGAAATTCAATGTTAGAAACAAAACAAAAGTTGAAGGTTCAATTTGCAATACATATTTAGTAGAAGAAGCATCATCATTTTGTTCTCATAATTTGAGGACCATGTCAATACAAAGAATAGAAATGTACCACATAATGATGAAGATCATGTGATGGTAGAATATGATTTTGTGGACAAACTATCTATCTTCAAACACCCTATAAGAGTATTTGGAAGAGCAATGAAAAGATGTATGATAGATAAAGAGTACAAAGCAACCCAGAGCTTTGTTTTACTTAATTGTAAAGAGGTTACATCATATATTGAGTATGTATACCAAAAATAATTGCAAGTTTAATCATAGTTTATTTTTATCTTTAATACGAATTATTAAAATGTGATATACACCCTTCTCTCTCTTTTTATATTTGTATTATATTTATGTTGAGCAGTTAAAATATAAGCAATTAGTAATTTCCAGCAATGATGTCGATTATATGCTAGAAACGAAATTTGTGAATTGGTTAAAAAATTATGTGAGAATTATTAAGTTTTAACATTTTGAATTATTTAATTTATTAGTATCTTTTATTTGTTAATATTATTTTTTTAATTTATGTCACATGCAATTGTTCTTTCAAATGGAGATTCAAATATTTTAATTCAGAATCTAAGTAAAGGCCTGTTTAGATATGTGACAACCTATCCTGGGTATTTTGTTAATGGATATAAATTTCACACAATTAGCCATTGTTCTTCTAAAACAACAATGAATAGTGGTGTATGCATTAAAAGCTCATGTTATAGTGCACATGAAATTGATTATTATGGTCAACTCAAAAAAGTTTTTGAGTTGGAGTATCCTGGAATCGAAAATAACAGGATTGTATTATTTAAGAGCGAATGGTTTGATCCTACATGAAATGTGGGTACAAAGATTCATTCGGATTATAAGTTAGTGGATGCTAACCATAATCACACATATAATTAATATGAGCCATTTATTATGGTAGTTCAAGTTGCTCAATTATATTAATTGTACATATATGAGTTTATCTAGTGATAAGAGAAATTGGTGGGCGATTTGCAAAATCAAAGCCCGATTAAAATTTTAAGTACCAACATTGTAGCAAAGAAGTGCAGACTTAGATATTGCACCAGCATTCTAGGAAGATAACATAAATAATATTGAGACTATAAATGTAGATGAAGACCAGAAAATTATGAGACTCAAATGGTGGCATAATAGAAATTGAAGATTATCAATTTCTATCTGAAGATGAGTTCGAACTTCTATCAAAATCAGACAAAATATCAGAAAATCCATTGGAGGATGAATGTGATGATGATAATTAAATTGTTATAATATTTATATAATTTAAACTATCAAAGATTTTTTATATTTTGTTGAAATCTATCGGTGTGTTTTATTTGAAAATACATGCTTGTTCATCATATCTCTATTATTTGTTCTATATTTTATTTTGTACAGTAGATGGCGCCTAAAGGACGTGGTCATGGTAGAGGTCAAAAGAAGTAGTGAGTGTACGAAATTAGCTTTAAGGGAGTGACATCTTGTTGTAGTAGTCGTGCTTCTAATTCATCTATCTCAGCAATGATGGATGAGTCGATCGAACAACAAGCACTAGAAACAAATGAACATATTATAGTTATGGAGACCAAAATGAAAAAGAAGAATGAGCAAATATCTAATTTGAAGGAAGAAATATATGAAATTAAAGAACAGAAGGATGAGCAGTATACTAGTTTGATTGAAGAAATGCAAGAAATTAAAGAAATGAACCATGAGATGAAAGAAATTAAGAATGTAATGCAACAGTAGATGTCCTATATGGAGACATAGTTAGCGACATTAGCGGAATAGATAGCATTCCAAGATCCAGTTGTGAATTCTCACAGGAGAGGCTAGCATTCCCTACAAATTATAAGGATGATTGAGTATGAAAATTATTTCTGAATTGTTATTTATTTTTTTTGGTGTAGAGAATAATTATGATATTTTTTTGTAGGTTTCAATTTTTGTTATTCTGGTTTTGTTCTTTGCTTTTCCGATTAACCTAATTAAGAATCTTTGTAGGACACATTATGTTAGACAAAAGAAAAATTCTTGATTCAAAGCATTCAGACATTATCACGGTCATTCGAATGCTTGGGTCCCATAATTACTGATTTCAACTTTATCAAAAAGAGGGCTAGCATATTTTATCTTTATTATTCTTAAAACATTTTATTTTTGCACTCTCTTTATCTCTAAATATAATTACTGGACATATTTTAGATTTTTTTTGAAGCTGTATGACAATCAACTTAATTTGTGTTTGTTCATGTCTATAATAATTATTTTTATATATATGTGAATATGTTTTTGTGTCACCTAATTTTTCAAGTAGAGTTTTAGCCTATTATAGGTATATAAAACCCTATTTTCAGCAGCAGCAGCAGTGGCAGTGATGACAGCGATGGCAGCGACGGCAGCAATGGCAGAGAAAGTGGCACCAGCAGCGATAGCAGCAACACGAGTGGCAGTGACAGCGGGAGCAGTAGCAATGGCAACAAATGTGGTATATATGTACGTATATAGTCAGTATATATGTACATATAATACTAGAGTATTTTATGTACTCAGTTTTTTATGTACTCAGTACATATATATACTGAGTATATATATGTACTTAGTATATATGTACGCATAATACTATAGTTATAAGTAAATATACTATAGTAATATATGTACGAGTGAAATGCTTGTATATATGTACATATTTACTACTGCAATATATATTTATCAAAACATAGTTTTTTTTATTTATTTTGATTTGATTGGGTGATTTAAATTTCATACAGATGTGGTACCTCGTTGTTTCACATACGAAGCTTGTATAAGTAAAAAGATATTTCAACAAACATGATGCACCATGACCTGGACATCTCTTTGCAACAAAGAGTTGGAGATTGGAGGAGCTGAGGGAGCTAAAGCAATGTCAATGCATGAATAGCTTATACTTTATGCATTGTCGGTAGATACATTGATTAATACGATGTAATATAACTTTGTTATTTTTTTGTTTTAGTTATTTAAAAATTTGAATTATAATAAGTCATCAAATGAATTTTTTTTATTTAATTTAAAATTTTTATTTATAGTTTCTGTTTTTAATAAATTTAATTTAAAAAATTAGATTATTTAATTAATTTTTTGTTGAAACTGTATGAAATTTAACTTTAATTTGTGTTTGTTCTTATCTATAATAACTATTTTGATATATCTGTGAATATGTTTGTGTTTCTTTGAATTTTTTGGGTATAGTTTCAGCCTATTATAGGTATGTAAAAGCCTATTACTAGCAGTAGTAGCAGCGGTAGGAGTGGTAGCCACGGCAATAACTATAGTGATGGTAGTGGCAGTAGTGGCGGCAGAAGCGCCAGTGGCAATAGCGGCAGTGGCGGTGGTGACTGTAGTGGTGGTGATAGCAGTGGCAGTAGCGGAGGCAGCTGCAGCAGAGGCAGTAGTGGCCATAGTGGCATCATCAGTGGCAGCGACAGGATTAGCAGTAGTAGCAGTTAGAGCGGCTTTAGTGGCAGTAGCAGTAGTAGTTGCAGCGGCGGTAGCACAAGTAGTAGTGGCAACACCGGTAGTAGCCATAGTGGTAGTGGTGGCAATGATAAGAGTAGCATCGACAGCGGGAGTAGCAGGACAGCAACAAATGTGGTATATACGTATGTATATAGTCAGTATATACGTACATATAATTCTATAGTATTTTATGTACATATATATTGAGTATATATGTACTGGGTATATTTGTACGCATAATACTATAATTTATATGTATAAATACTGTAGTAATATATGTACAAGTGAAATGCTAGTATATATGTGCATTTTTACTGTAGTAAAATATATTTATCAAAATATAGTCTCTTTTAAATTTATTTTGATTTGATTTAGTGGTTTAAATTTTTTAGATATGTGGTATCAAATTCTTTCTCATACGAAGCTAGTATAAGTGGAGGAAATTTTCAACAAATATGAAGCACTGTCACTCGGATAGCTTTTTCGTAGCAGAAAGTTGGTGATTGGAGGAGCAGAGGGAGAAAAAGCAATGTCAATGCATTGATAGATTATACTTTATGCATAGTCAGTATATACATTGATTAATAAGATATAATATAATTTTTGTTATTTTTTTGTTTTAGTTATTTAAAATATTTGTATTAGAATAAGTTATTAAATGAATTTTTTTGTTTAATTTAAAATTTTCATTTATAGTTTCTCTTGTTATTAAATTTAATATAAAAATATTAAATTATTTAATTAAATTTTTATTTAAGCTGTATGACAATCAAACTTTATTTTGTGTTTATTCATATCTATAATAACCATTTTTATATATCTGTGAATATGTTTGTGTGTCTTCGAATTTTTTGGGTAAAGTTTTAGCTTATTATAGGTATGTAAAAACCTATTATCAACAGCAATAGCAGTAGTAGTGGTGGCAGCGGTGACAGTGGTGGCAGCAATGATAGCGGCAATCGTAGTGGCGGCGGTGGTGGTGGAAGTGGGAGTGGCGGCATCGGAGGTTGCGGCAGCGGTGGCAATGACAGTAGCAGGGGCTGCACCGGAAGCAGCCACGGCAGCGGTGGCAGCAGTGGCTACACCAGAAGTGGCGGCAACACCGGAAGCAGAGGCGCCAGTGTTAGTAGTGGCGGCGGCGGTGGTGGAAGTGGCAGTGGCGGGAGCGGCGGCATCGGAGGTTGCGGCAGCGGTACCAATGACAGTAGCATGGGCTACACCGGAAGCAGCCACGGCAGCGGTGGTAGCAGTGGCTACACCGGAAGTGGCGGCAACACCGGAAGCAGAGGCGCCAGTGTTAGTAGTGGCGGCGGTGGTAGCAACGGTGGTTGTGGCGATAATGACAGCTGTGGCAGCTGCAGCATGGAGCAGTAGCATAGGTAGCAGGGGCAGTGGCAGTCGCCACAGCAGCCAGCAGTGGCAGTAGTGATGGCGGCAACATTGGCGGCATCGATGGCAACGGTGAGAGTAGTAGTGGTATTGGCAGCGACAGTGACAGTGGCAGCAACAACGGCATTGGGAGCAGCAGCAACATCACCAAATTCAATATATACTAATGAATAATGTCAGTATATACGTACATATAATACGGTAGTATTTTATGTAAATATATACTGAGTATATTTGTACTCAATTTATATGTACACATAATACTATAGTTTTTATGTACATATACTACAGTAATATATGTCTAAGTGAAATACAGTATATATTTACATATATACTCCAGAATTATATATTTATCAAAACATAACTTTTTTTTATGTTAATTTGACTGAGTTGTTTAAATTTCTTACAGATATGATACTACATTGTTCCTCAAACTAAGCTTGTATAAGTGATGAGATTTTTCACTAGACATTACGTACCGTGACTTGGACAACTTTGTCACAGTAGAAAACTGATGATCAGAGGAGCTAAGGGAGAGAAAGCAACATCAATGAATGGATATATTATACTTTATGCACTGTCGGTAGATACATTGATGAATAAGATGTAATAAAATTTTGTTTTTTTTTGTTTCAATTATATAAAATATTGAATTAGAATAAGTTATTAAATGATTTTATTTTTTGTTTATTATACATTATTTATAATTTCATTTTTTTTTTCAATTTGATATAAAAATATAAAATTATTTAATTAAAAAATATTAAAATAAATTAAATTCTGAAAATAGTTTTGAAATTAAAATAGCTAGGGAAATAATCCATTGCTAAATTAGCAAGGAAAAAATTTTATGCTAATTTAGCTAGGGAATTTTCCCAAGCTAATTTAGCTGGGGAAATCTTAAATTTAGCAATGGATTTTTCCATCACTAAATTTATTTAGTTAGGTACTATTTTCGTCACTAAAATTTAGCGACCAACACTTCAACTTGGGAATCTTCCATTGTTATTTAGTTTAATGATAGAAAATCTTATTTAGCTTGCTAATTTAGTTAGGGAATTTGTCTTCTTTATCAAGTGATTTTTTCGTCGCTAACTTTTTAGCTAGGGACACTTTCCCTTACTAAACTTTAGCAAGGAACACTTTAGATAGATGACCGATTCATTGGTAATCCATCACTATAACCCATTTAGAGATGGAAAATGCTCATTTAGTTAAGTAATTATCTCTAGCTATATGACAATTTTCTTGTAGAGTAAAAATGCTAGGGCAAGGCATTCAAGCATTTAAACAATTTTTCTTATTTTTATGAAGAAAATAATCTCAAGTGTTACAAGTCAATACTAGTTTCAAAAAATGTGGTAATTACGTTTGTTAAATACTTAAATCTTCATTATAGTTTGGCAGACATTATGAATATTACTAGAAATTAGTTGTCTTCTTCTCAGATTCATGGCTTCATGGTTTTGGTTGCATTTTTTTGTTCGTCAAAATGGCTAATCGAAGCTTCATATCAGGAACTAGTTAGAAGCATAATAATAAACTCATGCATTTATGTCATTGATAATGGCAAAGTAACTGTTAATAGAAAAGTAAGCGTATGTGAGTAATGATTTATCTCTCTCCAAACTCTTTAAGTGTTTTTGCCTATTTCCTGATTCTCATCCTCATCTTCTATCTATAGGTATTCTTAATTTTCACACTATACAGTACTTTAAATCACCATGATCAGGTTAAGGTATGTATCATTTTTATGCTATACAGATCTTCTTCATCCTTATAACTCTAACTACAATCATTCTATGCAGTTGGGAGCTAATAGTTAAGAAGATGCATCTAGATAGATTCGTTCTCTGCTGAGTGATGTATTAAAGGAGTGCCCAAATCTAGCAAAAGATTTTGCACCCATTTCTTAATAGGGAAATGGCTCCCCTTAAGGTATCTTACTAACAACATTTCTTTATATTTGTCCTCTTCTTTGACACGTAGAGTTTCTTCTTCGTCATTTCCTTGTGCTTTTATCCTCCCAAATTATGCATTTCAAAGAGGATTAGCAATAAAAGATATAGAATGTTTCATGAGATTTCATGCAGATGCAATGACATCTAATGTGATTGCATCCTTTCCTTAGAAAAGATTTCGTTGTCAGAAAGGTAATATCTATCCTATTTCCAACTCCTTAGCATGTTTTAAATGTGGTTGTGAGTTTAATTTATGCTTAGTATTAGCACCAAACATTACAGGGTTGCGACTTTACAAGGAAGCAAAGGATTGGTGCAGTCATCACTTTAAGTTCTAAGAACTGTGGTTTGTAGCTTGTTTGCTTCATCTTTCAAAGTGAGAAAATTTGTTTTCAGTGTTGGGATGATCATCTTGCTATAATAGTTATTGGTGTTGTTGATGGTACTTGTGAAGTCATTTTTCAAACACTCATGTCTTTGTTTTCTTTGAGATATGAGTAAGGTTCTACAATATAATTTCTCGTCTTCCTAAAATTTTCTTAACTTCTTGATAGAAAATTGATCTGTATTCTTCTAGTAGATGGGACTTCTATTTCTACCTAGGTGGCATGGTGGAGGAGCTTGATGGGAATACTGATTTTATTCACAAGCAGTTGTACAATGAATGGCTTCCCTGGTTAGATGAACAATTGTTGCTGATGAGTTGTGGAGTTAAAAAAAGCAAGCTATATTTCTACCAGCTGAATCTTGCTTGATAGAATCACCATAGAATTTATAAAGTTATTTACTTAATATATTTACACTCATAAGTTATAATGATAATAAATAAAAATATTTTTTGATTTATTAATTCAAGTTATTTACCAAACATTCACTAAATATGTTAATTATCCATTTGGTTTAATTTTACTTCTTTGCTAAGTGGGCTTTTAGTTTGCATTTAATTTGTTATTTTAGCTATAACTCAAGCCATAATGTACTATGTGTATATGTTTATAGGTTTTCTTAATCTCAAGTTTAATTTATATAATGTGTGATTTGCATTAGTTAATTAACTAGACCCTCCACTTGTATGGGTATGAAACCAAGAGATCTATTGATGCGGTGATATTTTCGAAGGGAAGAAGATGGAACTTATGGTATAGTAATGTATAAATGAAATTTGATTTTTATAAAAATTTTTAACATTTATTTTGAGAATTTGATATCTTTATTTTGGTTATCTTGGTAGTTATTCTATATCATTCGGTGATTCACAAGAAATATACTCCACAAAAGGGCTATATTAGAGCATGCCTTAAAAGTAATGTAGGCTACCCTTTTTTGTAACCTTAGCTCTAAATGTTGTTTGTTTAGAGATATCTCAACCTAAAGTTTTACTTTCACCCTAATTCACAAGAAAATGCTAATGAACTATGATATAAAGATGATTGACTCTACATTGGATCTTAGCTTAAACTAACATTTACGAATCTTTGGGTGGTAGGATTAGAAGGATGAAGGATTGCATACTAATAATTCTTTTTTACAAATGTCATGTGTAATTGTATAAATACTAATAATGGTTTTCATAATAACTTTGAAGTTAAATTTGTTTATGAAAGAATAATATATTAAGATGATTAATCACTCGAGAATTTTTTGTATTACATAGTCTATTCAAACACAGTCTCTTCGAAGTTATCAGGTAAATTTGTTGAGATATTTATCTTTTTTTATAATCTTGTTAAAGTGAGAGCCTTGTGTACTTGGGTATGAATGTGATCTTCATATCTATCTTATCTTATCATAATATGTGGAAGCATTTAAAATATGAAGGCTAGATAAGAAAACAAATTGTATCAGTATCTTATCTTGACAATCTTACCTCAAAAGATTGAAGAAATCAATCATAATAAATCTTGAATTCGAGAATTACTATTCTTAGAATTTGGACAAATTTTTATTATCACATAAAGATGTGATATCTTATTAGATAGTAAAATATTATTATTTTAACATTTGAATAAGTCATAAAATTGAAGACCAAATGGAAGAACATATTCATCCATTATTTGAATTCCACAAGAATTTTAAAATTGGATTTGAAAATATATCAATTATCATTGGTCGTTACTTATAAATTACTATAAACTATTAGGAAATCTCTCATTTATAGAGATTGTCGGAAAAATGTGTAAAATAAGTGTTTTAAATCTCAATATCTAAGCATATTGCATGGTAATTCATAATATTTGTAAATCCGAAATGAGATTATTAATCCTACTTTGTTATAATATAATCAAATCATATCCCCCTCCAATTCTATCCAATGAAACACAACCTAAAGAGTAACTAGGCATGAAGAAGCATTATAAGAGCTTGTACAAGCTACCATTTTTCTAATCATGCTTTTCTTGTTGTGATGGATTCTATTAATGTATTAGAATGTATCAAACTTAAATGACATGGGACTCATTGAAATTTTAATTTATAGATTTTTGGGAGTTATATCTCCTTCCATCATTAGCATGCTCCATAACTATTTGTATGTTTGAAAGGGTTGCAGGTAGCAAAAATGGCTCATTTCTCTGCACTCACACATTACTTTTTTGACTAAATACTACCATCTTCAACATTGAGAGAGTTGTTTCAGGCAAACTTAGGGAACAATCATTCTGAATTTTCATATGGAAATATGCAAAGACATGTCTTCTTGCCTGAAACTAAAATTAATGCTATGAAAGTTGAAGATCCATGTAGTGGTGATGATGGTGAGGCAGAAAATTCAACTCTTGGATTCACCAAATTAGTCTCTCTTATTGATGCCTCTGATGAGTTCTTTGATGTTATTGATGCCATTGAGTTCTTTGATTTTGACCATCTGATTAATGGATGGTCTTATGAAGTGAACTCTGATCTTCATGCTCATGTACCCCAAAAACAAATTTTTTACAACTTTAAAAAAGTTCTTGTTAAACAAAATCTCATTTTTCTAATTATGAAGTCTTGTTTTGTAGAATATCAAACAATAAAAGTTATCTTCCAAAACTATTGTCAAGAAGCTCTATGATTTTGCTGGTTATACCCATTTTTTTAACTATTTAATATTTTCCATGATCTTCTATACTTATTGATATATTTATATCTATTTGAGATGACTGATTATAATATGATTTAACAAGTTTAGAAGTAGTTGAAAAATTATATATTTATTTTGCACACAAACATAACACACTACATGCATATAAGTGCCCACTACCATTCCACACACACATCCACTGTGCACACTATCACATGGCACATGCCAAAGTGCCACCTGATTTGTGTCACACTACATACTCATTGAGACTGCTTCACACACGCATGTGGTACATTCCAGACTACCACTGACACATGGCTGACTTCCATGTGGTGCAGGCCAGACTTCCATGTGGTGCATGCCAGACTGCCACATGATGTATCACCCTTAATTTCACACTTAACTGACATATGATGTGTCACCCTATCATTGCATGCCAGACTACCACATGATGTGTCACCCTATTATTGCATGCCAGACAGCCACATGATGTGTCACACTATTATTGCACACTCAATCCACTTCCTTTGATTTCATGTTAAAAAATAAACTCATAAAAAACTCATACAAACTCATAATCATAAATGTGTAATGAGAAAATTTAAAAAATATAAACCCTAACAGTATGAAAGACAATATTCATAAACTAGCAATTTTTCTAGTTTTGCTTTTTTTGAAGTTTTGCATCATATATCTTAAAATTCATTGCTTTTTAAGGCTTTTTATTGAGATCCGTTAAACATATATAGCAATTAGCTACGTATGTTCTTTGTTTCGTGATTATTTGTGCCTAGTTTTCTTATAGATGGACATCATTGGGTTGTATTGTGATGCGATGTGAATTACACTTTTAGGGAGAAAGGAAATTAGGAATATTTAGCAAGCTAGATGTTTGTACATTTGCTCTTAATATTTATGATGAGGGAAATACTCTGAGATTCATAACTGATTCCTCTGCTCATGGTACACATGTTGCTACTATTGCTACTGCATTTCACCCACATATATCAGACTTGTCTGCTGCTGTTAGTTTATTCCTTCATGATGGTTTTAAATTTTCATCTCTCTCTTCAATATAAGGAGTCGTTGCTCAATGGAGTTGTACCTGGGACACAAATAGTATAATGCAAGATTGGAGACTCATGCTTGAGGTCAATGTAAATAGGGACCATCTTGACATGGGCACTAATAGCTGTAGTGGAGGTTGGCTAACTTTTATTAGTCATTCATATTTACTCCACATAATGATATTCACATGGTGAAAATACTTGCTTTTATGTAGTATAAATGTGATCTCATCAATATGAGATTTTTCGAGCCCACTTTACTTCTAGATTATGGTTGTTTTGTTGATCGTGTTAATGAAGTATGAGCTATAGCTATTAACAATTGAAGTAGGATGACAATCGAGTAGAGGGCCAAAAGTTGATGGTGGTGTTGGGATCAGCATAAGTGCTCCTAGTGGTGCTGTGACTCCAGTGCCCACATGGACTCTCAAAAAGTGCATGCTGATGAATGGAACATCAATGATCTCCCCATCTACTTGTGGAGAAATTACATAGGTCATTAGTGCAATGAAGCTCTTTGCTTTTTAATTATATATTTTTTTATTTTGGTGTGTTATTTGTGTAGAAATTGATGGTGTTCTCTGCACAACATTGTGTAGATCGTATGTATTCTTGTGGGTCCATATGTTATAAGGAACGCTTTAAAGAATAAATCAATTCCTATTTCCGAGTTGCCTGATGATAAACTATCTATAGGCTATGGGCTCATTGAAGTTAACAAGTTATATTTATATTCATATGCCTTTGTTCTTTGAAATCTCATTCTGACCAGAGCTACCTTCGTTGCTTTGATCGAAATCTCATTCCTCTTTTGCCTCTTCTATTATCCACCTGCTGCATCTCTTTTTTTGCTTTTTTACTATTCATTCTCTTGGGTGCTTTCAAAGCCCAAGAACCAGTGTCACCCTTGGCTTGGTTTTAAATTTTTTATTCCTTCTGCATCATTCATGCCTTGCAGGTTCAACCAAGGTCCCATCTTCATTTAAGTAATCAACGATATTGTCATCATCTTTTGGGAACAAGAATCTTGTGATGGGAGACAAGTGGGTTGATATATATCTTGGGCTTTCATGATCTTTATCTCCCATGCTCCTAATGCCAAATTAGTATAGCCTTCTAAACCATGGAGGGGATGGATCTTTGAAGATCAGGCATGAAAAATAGAAAAAGCTCCTTGTTGATGAAGTCCCTGTATCTTATAAACTACCCTTTATGATCAAGGTATTTTTCCAGCTCGAAGTGTTGAAACCATGTTTTTCTTGTGAAGGCAAGTTATATCACATCCATATCATGTTCATTTGTCCATAGAAAATCCTTCTTGTGGCTCTGTAGCTGCTTGAAATACTCCCCCCCCCCCCCCTCACTATTTATGCTTGTTCCTAGCTCGTAGTAATTTATCATCCAACCCTTTGCATTACCTCCCAAGCTTTCTATCCATGACTTGTCCTCGGGCATGGTTTAGAAGGGTACAACTCTTCCACTTGTATGCATTGCCTTCATGATTAGGGTGATAAACTCAAATAAGAATCATTAAACTAAGTAAAGACGACCATAAACAATGAATAAAATTGATCACTAAACCTTTAATGTGCGAGCCATCATGATCCTGATTTGCCATTATCATGAGATGACCTTATCTCAATGCTTTGACACTATCATATTGCTTATGCTATTGCAACCCAAGAATCTATTTGATGTTTTCAATTTCTCTATATCTCAACTTAGACATTGATCGGCCATCCTTCCCATCAGCGTCAATCACTTCTTTGGAAAGAATTGAGGATAGAAACAAAGAATTCACCCACGTTGCAGGTGAATTCAAAAGATATACCTTGTTGATGAAATCAGTAATGGGAAACATTGTTGGCTTGGAAGCCAAAATATTTCATGAGCTTTATATTTTATGTACCTTGGATTTTTTTATGTGTTTTCTGATCCTTATTGTTCAAAACCAAAATGCATCATGAGTTTTAAATATGATGTTCGATTATAGTATCATGGAAGTTCAATAAACTAAAATATTTTCATCTAAATAATGATGATATCTTCATCCAGATTATGTATGGGTCAATTCTGAAGATGATGCATTAAAAAATTAAATATAGGCTTAATTCTCAAGATGTTCCATATGGCTCCAGTAGTGGTTAGCAATCTATTACTAGATTCTCTCTATATGATGATTCCAACAACTACTGGGTAATTATTTTATTTCTTCCATGTTGTAAAACAATCTGTTGGCTATTCAATATTTGTTTTATGGATGAAATTTTGCAGAATGATGAGTAAATGCTATATATCTACTAAAAATTTTATAATTCTCTCAATTAGTATACCTTATGCATATTGGTAAATTTTATATACGTGATGATCATGTCTATACTTTTTGCTTAATTAATAAGTTGTTATCCTTTTTATCATTTAAGTTTGAATTAATCTATAAGCAGAAAATGAAAGATGTGAATGATGAGTTGAAAGAAATGAAGAATGCAATGCAATATCAAAAAACTTATATGGAGTCACAGTTAGTAGCCTTGATGAGATTAATAACACATTGAATTCAAGTAGAGTACCCACGAAGGAGAGCATTTCACAAATGCACAAACTAATGATGAAGATGATGATTTAGTTTTAAATGATTATACACCTATATTATGTTTTTGTTTTAACCATGTAACTTTTGTATCATAATTATTTTTGATCTATTTTTTGGATTTGTTAATTATAAAAAATGATTTATCGTATATATTTTTAATAAATTTTATATAAAAATTTAAAAATACGTAATCAAATTTTTTGTAAAAAACAAAATTTGTGAAAAAAGCATAGGAATGAAAATAGCTATGGACTTTTCCCTCACTAATTTAGTTAGAAGATTTTCTATACAAATTCAATTGAAAATTATTAATTAATATTCTTAATTATGATTAAAATTAGCAAGAAAAAAATATAATTAGCTAGAAAATTTTAATTGTTAAAGAATTTGCTAAATAATTTTTTTTTTCTCGTTAATATTTTGTGAGGATGACTTTAGCTTGAGATAAATTCTATTGTTAGTCCATCATTATTATATTTTAATGAAAGAAAAATCCCATATAAATTGGAAAATTTACCGAGCTATTTGAGCTTTTTAATTTAGTGTATGACAATTGATCTATCGATCTATCTATCTATCTGTCTATCTATTTGTCTATTTTTCAATCTATTTGTCTTTTTATCTATTTGACTATCTATATGTCTGTCAATCAATCTCTCTATCTATCTATATATCTTTTTGTTTGACTATCTATCTATATATCTGTTAATCTATCAATCTATTTATCTGTCTATCTATATATCTATCAATCTATTTAATTGTCTATCTATTTGTCTATCTATCATTCTATCTAGATATCTATATATCTAGCTATCTATCTATTTATCTATTTGTGTATCTATCTATCTATATGTCTGTCTATATGTTTATCTGTCTATTAATATATATTTCTATCTATATGTATATTTGTCTGTATATCTCTATGTCTATATATATATATATATATATATATATATATATATATATATATCTGTCTATATTTTATTTATATATCTATTTAACTATCTGACTATCATTATGTATGTCTATCTGTCTGTTTATTTATTAGTCTATATGTCTGCCTATATATGTATATATCTATTTATCTATTTACTAATCTATATATGTCTATATGTCTGTCTATCTTTCTGTCTATGTATCTATCTATCTTTCTGTCTATATATTTGTCTTCAGTCTATTTATCTATTGGTTTATCTAACTATATATTTATTTGGATATATATCTTTATCTATCTATCTTTCTTTCTATCTCTCTGTTTATCTATATGTATATCAATCTATCTATCATTATATCTATCTATCATTATATCTATCTATCTATTTTTCTATATATATTTCTATCTTTCTATTTATTTATCTATCTATATATCTATCTATTTATTGGTCTATCTATATGTCTATCTATCTGTGTATCAATCTATCTATCAGCCCTAATTTTTTATTGATATTTTTGTCTGTCTATCTATCTATTTGTTTATCTATCTATGTGTCTATCAATCTGTCTAATCTATCTATCTGTCTATCAATCTGTCTATCTATGTTTTATCTATCAATCTATTATTTTGTCTATCTCTCTATCTATCTATTTGTCTATATGTTTATTTATATGTCTATCTATCTATCTATATGTTTGTCTATTGATCTATCTAACTGTCTGTCTATCTTTCAGTAAATCTAATTATCTATCTATCTTTCTATCAATCTATCTGTCTATCTGTCTATCCATTTGTCTATCTATCTATATATCTCTCTATGTATTTATTTGTCTATCTGCGTGTCTATATGTATGTTTTTCTATCTGTCTGTTAAGTTATCTATTTAACAAGCTATCTATCAAGCAGTCTAAATATTTGTGTGTCTATCTATCTTTTATCTATCTGTCTATTTATCAAACTATATGTCTATCTATTTGTCTATCTATCTCTCTATCTATCTATTTATTTATATGTCTATCTGTCTGTCTATCTTACTATCTATCTATTAATCAACCTATTTGTGTTTCAATCCATCTATTTGTCTATCTATCTATGTATCTATTTGTTTATCTATCTGTCTATATATCTTTCTATCTATTTATCAATCAATCAATCAATCAATTTATCTATCTATCTATAAATCTATCTATCTATTTATTTATCTATCAATATAAGTATTTTTCTATCGATCTATCTATATAGCTATCTATCTATATATTTATCTATCTATATGTTTATCTATCTATCTATTTGTATATCTATCTATTTACCTATCTATCTATCTATCTATATATTTATCTATCTATTTGTTCATATATCCTTTTATCTATATGTATATCTATCTATCTATCTTTATGTCTATCTATCAGTCTATTAAATCTATATATAAATTTGGCTATCTCTCTATCTATCTATCTATGTATCTTTCTAATATTTTGTTGATCTATCTGTCTAACTATCTATCTAATTATCTTTGTATTAATCAGTATATCTGTTTTTCTATTTTCAATATGTCTATCATTCTACCTATTAATATGTCTATCAATCAATCTACCAATCTATCTATCATTCTGTATATTTATCTATCTATCTATATGTCTATCTATTTGTTTATCTATTTATCTTTCAATATATCTATCTATCTATCTATCTATCTAACTAATTGTCTATCTATCTATCTATCTATCTGTCTATCTGCATGTCTGTCTATCTATGTATATATTTGTCTATCTATCTATCTATCTATCTATCTATATGTCTATCTATCTATCTATATATCCGTCTGCCCTTTTTATCTGGCTATATATGTATCTATTTATCTATTTATTTTTTTTATCTCTATCTATCTAACTATAGATCTATCTATTTCTTTATCCATCTATCTAAATATCTATATATCTATCTATCTATCTATCTAACTATGTGTATGTCTGTCTATCTAAATGTCAATCTATTTATTAATCAATCTATCTATTTATCTATCTATATATCGATATATCTCTATATCTATTTGTCTATTTTTTTTATCTATCAATCTGTCTATCTATCTAATTATCTATCTATATATTTGTCTATCATGCTTTTTATCAAATTTTCTATATGTTTGTCTATCTCTTGGTCCATTTGTCTAACTATACGGCTATCTTTCTATCTATCAATATGTCTATCTATCTATCTAAGTATCTCTCTCTTAATCTTTCTATCTATCTTTCAATCTATTTATCAATCTATCTATAAATCTTTCTATCAATCATTCTATCTATTTGTCTATCAATCAATTTATCTAAATGTCTTTCTAATTATTTATCTATCTGTCTATCGATATGTCTATCTATCTATCTATCTATGTTTCTATGTGCCGATCTATCTATCTATCTGTCTGTCTATCAATCAATCGATGAATCTATATATCTATTTATCAATCTATTTATCAATGAATCAATATATCTATTTTGTCTATTAATCTGTCTGAATATTTGTTTGTCTATCTATCTTTTTTTCATTTTTTCTATCTGTCTATCTATCTGTCTATCTAGACATCTTTCTGTATAACTATCTATTTTCTCTCTATATGTCTCTATGTTTATATGTCTATATGTCTATCTATATGTCTATCTATATATCGATCTATCTCTCTATCAATATTTTTGTATGCATATCAGTCAGTCTTTCAGTTAGTCTATCTATATATCTATCAATATTTCTGGATATCTATTTTTTTATCTATCTTTCTATTTCTCTATCTGTCTATATATCTTTCTATGTTTCTATTTGCTATATGTATGTCTATCTTTCTATTTATTTATCTATCTATCTTTATATGTATTAGTCTATCTATCTATTTGTCTATTTATCTGTCTGTCTATCTATCTATCTACCTTTCTATCTATCTTTCTAACTCTCTATCTATTTTTCTATATATCTATCTATATATCGATCTTTCTGTCTAGCTATCTGTCAAAATATATTTCTATCTATCTGTCTATATATCTATCTATCTTTATGTCTATTTATCTGTCAATCTATCTATTTCTCTAATAAATGGTCTAATAATCTATCTATCAATATATATATCAATCAATCTATCTATTTTTCTATGTGTTTATCTATATATCTATTTATTATCTATCTTTCTATCTATCAATTTGTTTATGTATATGTCTATATATCTGTCTATTTATCAATCTTTATTTTTGTCTATCAATCTATTTATTAATAAATCTATCTATCAATCTATCTAACTATTTATCTATCACCATATCTATAAATTTATCTTCTTATTAATCTATATATCAATCTGACTATCAATTTCTTTATTTATATATCTATGTATGTATTTATTGATCTATTTGTCTATTTGTATGTCTATCTGACTATCTATATGTCTATCTATCTCTCTATTTATCTAAATATCTATCTGTTTGTTATCTATTTTTTATATGTTAATCTATCTGTCTATCTATCTATCTTTCATTCTTTCTATTCATCTATCTATCAATGTATCTTTTTTTATCAATCTATTTATCAATCTATCTATTAAATCTATCTATTAATCTATCTATCAATTTGTCTATCTATATATCTATCTAAATATCTATCTTTCTATCAATCTACCTGTATATCTTTCTATCTCTCTGTCTATTTTTCTTTGTCTATTTATTTATATATCTATCTGTTTATCTATCTATTTGTCTAATTGCCTATCTATCTGTCTATCTATCTACAACATGTCTATCTATCTATCTTTCTATCGATCTATTTATCAATCCTTCTATCTATTTATATATATGTTTGTCTATCTATTAGTCTATTTATTAGTCTATCTATCTATCCATCCATCTATCTGTTTGTCTCTGCATCTGTCTAACTATCTATTGTATATCTAATTGTCTATTTGTTATCTCTATTTGTATGTATATCTATCTATCTATCTATCTATCTATCTATCTATTTGTCTATGTATGTGTCTATCAATCTATCTATTTATATATCTATCTATTTATCTATCAATCTATTTGTCTGTCTATATGTATGTCTCCCTATTTGTTTGTCTCTCTTTTTATCTGTATATCTATATATCTATTTTTCTGTCTATCTATCAATCTATCTAATTATTTTCTATATATATATATATATATATCAATATGAAAATCTATTTTTCTATCAATAAGTCTATCGATCACTATATTAATCTATCTAATTTAGCAAAAAAAATTTCTGTACATATTCATTTGAAAATTATTAATTAATCTTCTTAATTTTTTAAAAATTACCAATGAATAATATATACTTAGCTAGGGAATTTTCATCATTAAAAAATTTGCGGTAGAATTTTTTTTCTCATTAATATTTTGAGATGAGGACTTTAGCTTGAGATAATTTCCATCAATAGTCTATCATTATTATATTTTAATGATAGAAAATACTCACATAACTAATAATTTTCACTAGCTATTTGGGCTTTTTATTTTAGTGTGTGACAATCTATATATCTATATGTATGTCTATCTATTTGTCTATCTGTCTATTTGTCAATCTATTCTATCTATTTGACTATCTGTCTGTCTATCTTTCTCTTTCTCTATCTATATATATATCTTTTAGTCTAACTATCTATCAATCTATCTATTTATTTATCTATCTATTTGACTACCTACCTATCTTTCTATCTTTCTACCAATATATCTATCTAGCTATCTATATATTTATATATGTGTCTGTCTATCTATCTATATGTCTGACTACCTGTCTATCAATCTGTCTGTGTATCTATAAGTATATCTATTTGTCTATACATATGTCTATATAGATGTGTGTGTGTATATATATATATCTGTCTATATTTTTGTCAATCTATGTATCTATCTATTTATTTATTTGTCTATCTGTCTATCTATATCTATGTATATCTATTTGTCATCCATCTATTTATCTATTTATTAATTTGTTTATCTAACAATCTATCTATTTCTATATTTATCTATATATCTTTCTTTCTATCTCTCTATTTATCTATATGTCTATAAATTTATCTATCCTTTTATCTATTTATATATATGTATATATATATATATTTCTATATTTCTATCTATCTACATGTCTATGTATTTATCTATTCATTGGACTATCTATATGTATATCTATCTATCTATCTACCAAATATTCTATTAATATTTTTGTCTGTCTATCTATCTATCTATCTTTTTATATGACTATCAATTTGTGTATCAATCTGTTTATCAATCAATCTATCTATCCATGTATCAATCTGTCTATCAATGTGTATATCAATCTGTCTATCATTTATTTTCATTCTATTATTTTGTCTATCTCTCTATCTTTCTACATGTTTTTCTATATGTTTATCTATATGTCAATCTATTTATCGATCTATATGTTTCTCTATTGATCTGTCTAACTATTGGTCTATCTATCTGTATATCTATCTATCTATCTATCTATTTTCTATCTATCAATCTATATGTCAGTCAGTCAGTCTGTCTGTCTATTTATATATCTGTATATGTATTTGTGTGACTATCTATCTGTCTGTATATCTGTCTATATATCTGTCTATTTGTATGTCTATCTATCTTTCTATTAGTTTATCTATGTAACTATCTATCTTTCTATCATTCAAAATATTTGTGTCTTTTTGTCAAATATCTGTTTGTCTATTTATTTGATTATCTGTATGTCTATCTTATTGTTTATCAATCTTTTTATCTATTTATCTATCTATCTCTCTATCTATATATCTATATAATTGTCTATTTATCAATCAATCTATTTGTGTATCTATCTATCTCTTTGTCTATCTATTGGTCTATCTATCTATTTGTCTATGTATTTGACCATATATCTATCTATATATTTATCTATCTATTTATCTATATATCTATCTGTCTGTCTATCTATCTATCTATCTTTTTATCTATCTATCTATCTTAGTATTTGTCTAATGATCTATCTATATATCTATCTATCTATCTGTTTATTTATCTATCTATCTCTCTATTTGTCTATATATTTATCTATCTATTTATTTATATATTTGTTTATCTATATGTATATCTATCTATCTATCTATCTATTATCTATATGTCTATTATATCTATATATAAATTTGTCTCTCTCTATATTTTTATGCATCTATCAAATATTTTGTCTATTTATCTGTCTAATTATCTTTCTATTAATTAATTTATCTATCTATCTATCTATTTTTCTATCTTCCAATCTGTCTATTATTCTATCTATTAATAAGTCACTCAATCCATCTATCTTTCCATCTATATGTCTATTTATATGTTTATCTATCTGTCTTTCAATATGTCAATCTATCTATCTATCTAATTATCTATCTATCAATCAATCTTTCTATCTATGTGTCAATCTATGTATATATTTGTCTATCTATCTATCTTTTTGTTTATTTATTTGTCTATCTATCTATCAATCTATCTATATTTCTATCTATCTATCAATCTATCTATTTTTCTATCTATTTATCTATTTATATATCTATTTATTTATCCATTTATCAATCTACCTATCTATATATCAATCAATCAATAAATAAATAAATAAATAAATCTATCTATCTATCTATCTGTCTATCTATCTATCTATATATCAATTTGTTTTTCTTTTTATCTACCTACTTGTTTATTTATTTGTCTATATTTCTATATATCTATTTGTCTATCTTTTTTTCTATCTTTCTATATGTCTAACTATATATATTTCTTTCAATCAATCAACTAATCAATCAATCAATCTATCTATCTATCTATTGATCTATTTATCTATTTGTCTATCAGTCTTTTTATCTATCTATCTATCTATATGTTTGTCTATTTTTTGGTGTCTTTTTCTATCTATAAGGCTATTTATCTATCTATCTATATGTCTATTTATTTGTCAAACTATCTTTCTATCAATCTTCCTTTCTATCTATCTTTCAATATATTTATCAATCAATCTATAAATCAATCTATCATCTATCTATCTATCAATCAATCAATCTTTCTAAATATCTATCTAACTATTTATCTATATGTTTATTGATATGTTTATCTATCTATTTATCAATTTATCTATTTGTCTATGTGCCTATCAATCAAGCAAAATATCTATCTATCTATATATTTATCTATATATCTGTCTGTCTGTATATCTATCTATCTATCTTTATGTCTAACTATCTATTTCTCTATCTTTATGTCTATCTATCTGTCTATATATATGTCTGTCTATATGTCGGCCTATCTATCTATATATATATATTTGACTGCCTATCAGTCAGTCAATCTGTCAGTATATCTAACTATCAATCAATCTATCTATATATATGACTGTCTATCTGTATATCTATCTTTCTATTTGTCTATCTGTCTATATATCTTTCTATGTATCTATTTGTCTATATATCTGTCTATCTATCTATTTATCTCTCTGTCAATCTTTCTATGTATCTATCTGTCTATCTATTTGTCTCTTTGTCTATCTATCTTTCTATCTATCTGTCTATCTACCTATCGATCTATCTATCTATTTATCTGTCTATTTTTTATCAATATATCTATCTATCTTTCTGTCAATCTATTTGAAAAACTATATGTCCATCTATCTGTCTATATATCTATCTATATTTATGTCTATCTATCTACCAATATATCTATCTATCTATCTATTTATCTATTAAATAGTCTAATAATCTATCTATCAATCTATCAATAAATAAATCAATCTATCTGTCTATGTGTCAATCTATTTATCTATCTATCTGACTGTCTACATGTCTAAATGTCTATCTTTATATCTATCTATCTTTCTATCTATCTATTTATTTATCTATCTGTCTATTTGTATGTATGTAATTCTGCCTATCTTTCTATCTATCTTTCTATTTATCTGTATGTCTATCTATCTGTCTATTTATCAATCTTTCTTTTTGTCTATCAATTAGTCTATCAACATATCATTCAATTTTTATATCTTTCAATCTATCTAATATTTATCTATCACCATAGCTATCAATAAAGATGCTTATCAATCTATCTATCAAATTTGTTTATCTATATGTATATCTATCTTTCGATCTGTTGATTTGCCTGTCTATTTGTATGTCTATCTGACATTCTATCTATCTATCTATCTAGCTTTTTATCTATATATTAATCTATTTGTTTATCTATCTATCTATCTATATATCTATGTATCTTTCTATTAATCTATCTATCTATTTATATATCTTTCATTCTTTTTTCAAGCTATCTATCAATTTATTTATTAATATATCTATCAATCTATCTATCAATTTGTCTATCTATATATCTATCTAAGTGTCAATTTTTTTGTCTATATAACTGTGTATCTTATTATCTCTCTGTCTTTTTGTCTATTTGTCTGTCTATTTGTATATCTATCCATTTATCTATCTATTTGTCTAATTATCTATCTATCTATATATTTATGTGTATGTCTATCTATCTTTCTATCTACCTATCTATAATCTATCTATCTAATTATAAATCTATTTCTCTATCTATTTTTTTATCTATCCATCTATATGTCTCTCCATCTGTCTGACTATCTATTGTAAATCTATTTGTCTATTTGTTATCTCTATTTATATGTATATTTATCTATCGATATATCTATGTATCTATCTATCTACATGTCTATGTTTCTATCTATCTATTTATCTATCTATCTTTTTGTCTTTCTATTATTCTGTCTCCCTGTTTGTTTGTCTATCTATATATCTATATGTCTATTTTTCTATCTATCTATAAATATGTCAATCTATATGTTTATCAATAATTCTATCAATGTATATATCAATCTATCTATCATTCTATCTATAAATCTATCTATCAAACTATGTATCAATCTTTCTAATAATCAATATATTGATCTTTGTAACTATTTGTATATCTATATATCTATCATTCTATTTGTGTATTGATCTGTCTATAAATCTTTATATCAATCTATTTGTATATCTATCTATCTATTGATCTTCTATCTATTTGTCTATATATATGTATATCTCTCTATCTATCTATCTATCTGTGTATTGATATGTCTAACTATCTATCAATCCATCCATCTATCTGTCTATCTGTATATGTTTTAATATATATATCTATCTATCATTTAATCTATGTATCTATTTGTCCATCTATTTGTCTATTTATATGTCTGTCTATCTATCTATCTATCTATATATCTATCTATATATCTATCTATCTATATGTTTGTTTGTTTATCTATCTATCTTTCTATGTATTTATATATCTATATGTATGTATGTCTATCTATCTATCTGTCTGTCTCTCTTTCTATTTGTAAGTCTATCAATGTATCTACTTGTTTGTCTATTTGTTTGTATATATCTGTGTCAATCTTTCAATCTGACTATCTATCTATCTATCTATCTATCCTTTTGTCTATCTATCTATCTATCTATCTATCTATCTATATATCAATATCTATTTATCTATCTGTCTGTCTATCTATCTATTTATCTATCTATTTATTTATCTATCTATGTGTCTATTTGTCCGTCTATTTGTCTATCAATCTATTTGTCTATTTGTATGTCTATATGTCTATCTATATATGTATTTGTCTATCTGTCTATCTATCAATCTATTTGTATATATTTTGAATGTCTATCTATCAATCAATCAATCTATCTATTTATGAGTCTATGTGTGTGTCTATCGGTGTGTATATCTTTCTATCTATCTGTCTGTCAATAAGTCTATCTATCTATTTATCTACCTATCTCTCTATTAATTATATACCTATCTATTTGTTTATAAATCATCCTGCCTATATATTTGTCTATCTATCTATATATCTATCTCCCTATATATTTGTCTATCAATCGATATAATAATCTTTCAATATATCTGTCAAATAATATAACTATCTATTTATCTATCTATCTATCTATCTACATGTCTATCTATCTGTCTATGTATAAATCTATCTTTATATCAAGCTATCCTTCTATTTATCTTTCTATCTCCCTCTTAATCTGTCTATCTATCTGTTTATCTATCTATCTACTTGTCTATTTATCTCAAAATCTATCTATATATCTTTATATATGTATTTCTATCTAAGTGCCTAACTATCTTTATATATTATCTTTCAATCTATATGTCTATCTATCTGTCTGTATGTCTATATTTTTATCTAGCTATCTATCTATCTATCATTCTATCAATCTACGTATCTATGTGTCTATCTATCTATCTATATATCTTTCTATCTATCTACCTATCTATTTATCTATTTGTGTATCCAACTAACTAACTATCTATATATCTATCTGTGTATCTAACTCTTTATCTATCTGTCTTTCGATCAGTCTATCTAGTTATTTATTTATTTGCCTATCAATATATTTATCTATTTATTATTTGACTATTTATATATCTATCTATCTATCTATATATTTATATATCTATCTATTTATCAATTTATATATCTATCTATCTTTATATATATATATATATATATATATATATATATATATATCTATGTATCTATAGATCTATCTATCTGTATATGTAAATGTTTATCTATCTATATATCTATCTATCTATCTATTATTTATATATCTGTGTATATATATATATATCTTTCAATTTATTTATCGGTCTATCTATTTACCTATCTTTCTATCTCTCTATCTCAATCTATCAATCTATTTGTCTATATATCTATCTACTTGTCAATCTATCTGTTAATCTATATGCCTATCTATCTTTTAATCTACATATATATATATGTCTATCTATCTGTTTGTCTAAAACATAACAATCTATCTATTTATCTATATATTTATATATCTATCTATCTAACAATCTATCAATCTATCAATTAATCAATCAATCTGTCTGTATATCAATTTGTTAATAAATTTTCTTTTCAATCTATATACCAATCAATCTATTAATTTTTGTATCTTTCTTACAATCTATCTATCGATCTATCTATATATTTATTATTCTATCTATTAATATGTCTATTTATCTGTCTATATATCTATCTATCTATCTATTTATCTATCTATCTATCTATTTGTTTATCTATCTATCTATCTATCAATATTTCAATCTTTCTATCAATCTATCAATCAAACTATCTATATATCTATCATTTTGTCTGTATGTCTATCTATGTGTCTGTTTGTTTGTTTGCATGTCTATTTGTTTGTTTGTCTATTTGTCTATATATCTATCTATTTCTTTATTTTTGTCTATCTCTCTATCTACCAACCTACCTATTTGTCTGCCTCCCTGACAACATTCTTGCTTGCCTATCTATTTATCTAGCTATTTATCTATTTATCTATCTATTTGTCTATCTCTTTCACTATATATGTGTATGTCTATTTGTTTGTCTGTCTATCTATATATCTATCTATCTTTTTATCTTTGTATCTCTCTCTATTTATCTATCTATTTTTCTTTCTATCTATTTGTATGTCTATCTAACTATATATATATATATATATATATATATATATATATATATCTATCTATGTATCTATCTATCTTTTTATCTATCTATCTATTTATATATCTATTTGTCTCCTTTGTCTAGCAATCTAACAACCTACTTGTCTATCTATTTATCAATTTATCTATCTATCTATCTATCAATATATCTTGGTATATATTTGACTATCTATCTATCTCTCTATGTATCTGATAATTTGTTGATCTATATGTCTATCTATTTGTCATTCTATTTATCTATCATTATATCTATCTATCTATCTGTAAATCAATCAATCAATCAATCAATCAATTCGATCTATCTATCAATATGTCTATCTATATATCCATCAATCTGTCTATCAATCTCTTTATCAATCTATCTATCTTTCTGTATATCAATCTATCTATCAATCTGTCTATATAAGTATCTATATATTTGTCTATCTATCTATCTATTTGCCTATCAATCTATCAATCGATCAATCTACCTATGTATCTATCTATATATCTACCTGTCTATCTATTTAGTTGTCAATCTATCTATATATCTATATGTATGTCTATCTATATATTTTTCTATCTACATGTCTAACTATCAGTCTATCTATTTGTCTTTTCTTTATCTATCTATATATCTATCTATCTACATGTCTATCTACCTAATATATCTATCTATCTATTTGTCTATCTATATTTCTAATTATCTGTCTATCTATCTAACTATCTATGTATCAATCTATTTCCTTTCTTTCTTTCTGTATATCTATTTGGCTATCTATTTGACTATCTATCTGTCTATATAGCTATCTTTCAAACATTCTATCAATATATCTGTCAATATATCTGTCTATGTATTTCTCTCTTTATCTTTCTTTTTATCCGTGTGTCTATATGTCTATCTATCTATCTATCTTTCTGTCTAACTCTCGGTCTGTCAAACTATTTATTAATTTGTGTATCTAACCATTTATCGATCTATCTATCTATCTATCTTTCTTTATTTCAATCTATTTGTCTATCAATCTATCTAAAAATCTTTTGATCTATCTCTTTATCTATTTCTCTATATTTTTATTTAACTATCTATCAAACAATCAATCTATTTCTTTATTAATACATCTATTAATCTATTTATCAATTAGTCTATCAATCTGTCTATCAATACGTCTATTTATTTGTCTCTTAATTTAACTATCAATCATTCTATCTATCTATCTCTCTCTATATATAATTGTCTATCTATCTATTTATTTTTTTTGTATATCTATCTTTCTATCCATTAATCTATATGTCTATCTATTTGTTTTTCTATCTGTCTATCTATTTATATGTCTATCAATATAAATATCTATCTGTCTGTCTATCTATTTGACTATATATGTATCTATTTATTTATGTTTCTATCTGTCTGTCTATGTATCTATCATCTATCTATCTATTTGTCTATTTATCTATTTATCTATCTATTAATCTATTTGTCTATCTATTTTTCTATTTATTTGTCTATCAATCGATCGATCTATCAATCTATCGATATATCTGTTTATCTATATGTCTATCTATCTATCTATCTTTCTTTCTTTCTGTCTCTATATTTATTTATCTATCTATTTATCTAATTTTCTATCTATATTTTTGTCTATATATGTGTCTATTTATATTTTACTATCTATCTTTCTGTCTGTCTATCTATCTATCTATTTATCTATCTATTTATCTACCCATCTATTTATCTATCTCTCTATCTATCTTTATATGTGTCTATCTATCTATCTATCTTTTTGTCTGTCCATTTGTCTATCTGTTTATTTATCGGCCTATCTATCTGTCTATTTGTCTATCTATCTATTTGTCTATCTATCTATATATTTATCTTTTCATTTTATTATCTATCTCTCTTTTTGTCTATCTATCAATCTATCTGTCTATCTATCCATCTATTTATCTATTTATCTATCTATATATCAATCTATCAATATAATTGTCTATCTATCTATCTAATTGTCTATCTACCTTTTTATCTCAATGTCTATCTATCTATTTATCTATTTTTCTATTTATTTATCTAAAAATATTTATTTCTATCTATCTAATAATTTTTTTATCAATCAATCTATCTATCTATCTATCTACATATCTATCTCTCTATCTACTTGTCTATCAATTATGTGTATCAATCTATTTATCAATGTATCTATTATGCTGCGTATCAATTTGTCATGATAGATAGTTAAATAGATAGAAAGATTTATAATCACATAGATCAATAGATAGATAGAAATATAGATATACAGATAGATAGACATATAGATATATAGTAATATTGATATACAAAAAGATAGATAGACAATTAGACTGATAGGTAGGTAGATAAAAAGTATGACAGATAGATAGACATATAGAGAGATAGTTAGATGTATAATCATATATATAGACTAAAATATAGATAGATAGATAGACAAATGGATATACATGTTGATAGATATATAGATAAATATACAAATAATTAGACAGATGGAAAAAGGTTTGATAGATAGTTTAATAGATAGATTAATAGATAGATTGATAGATAGATTGATACACAAATTAAAAGATCGATAGATTGAAAAAAATATAGATAGAGAGATAGATAAAGAGATATACAAATAGATAGATAGACAATAGGTATATAGACAGATAATAGGTATATAAATAGATAGGGACACATATAAATAGACAGATAGATAGACATATAGATAGACAAATAGATATATAGACAGATAGATAGATAAATAGATATATAGATAGATAGATCAAAATATAGACAGATAGATAGAGAGAAAGATATATAGATAGATAGATAAACAAACATATAGGTAGACATATACATAGACAGATAAATAAATAGATAGTTAGATAAATAAATAGATAGATAGACATATATATATAGATAGATAGATAGATAGTTAAATAGAGGTATATATAGATTGACTAATAGATATACATATATATAGATAGATACATAGGTAGAAAGGTGGATAGATAGATAGTTAGAAAAATAAAAAGTTAGTCAAATAGATATATGAATAGATAAATAATTATATACATAGATAGATAGACAAAACCATTGACTTAT
Source organism: Sapria himalayana (assembly GCA_029783825.1). NCBI lineage: Eukaryota > Viridiplantae > Streptophyta > Magnoliopsida > Malpighiales > Rafflesiaceae > Sapria > Sapria himalayana. Next base: position 69,797 of record JAREIK010004720.1, on the reverse strand, counting down.
AGATAGATAGATAGATAGACTTACAAATAGTAAGATAAATATTTAGATAGATAAAGATACAAATAGAAAGATAGACATAGACATAGACATAGACACATAGATAGTCATAGAGATAACCGTATAGATAGACATATAAATTTAAATATTGATAGAATATTGATAAATAGTTTAATAAATATATAGATTGATAGATTGATAGATTGATTGATTGTCAAATTGATTGACAAATTGACAAATTGATAGACATAAAGATATACAGAATGAGAGATATATAGAGAGATAGATATATAGATAGATAGATAGATAGATGATAGTCAGATTTTTAGACAAATAGTTAGAAATTTTAATAGACAAAAAGATTGACAAATACATAGAGAGAAAGAGAGAGATATATATATACAGCTAGATATATTTTGATAGATAAATAGAAAGATATATAGAAAGATAAATAAATAGATAAATAGATAGATGGATACATAGATGGATTTATACAAAGAATGATGGTCAGATAGATAGAGAATCTGATATATAATTTGATAGACACAAAGATAGATTAATAGATATACAGATATATAGACAAATAGAAAGACTGATTATTAGTTTTATAGATAGATGAATAGATAGATAGATATATAGAAAGATAGTTATATACATAGATTGATAGATAGATACATAGAGAAAATGGTAAAAAGATAGATAGATAGATAAATATATAGATTGAAAGATATTTAGATAGTTAGATAGATAGATAGACAAAATGAACTAAGGATAGATAGATAGATAGAAATACACATAGATAGGAAAATAGATAGACATATAGATAGATAAATATATAGGCAGATATATATATATAGATAGATTGATTGATTGACAAATAAATAGAGATAAAAGATTGATAGATAGACAGACATACAAATAGATAGATAGATATATAAAAAGATAGACAAAGAGATAGATAGATAGTTAGTAAAGAAAGAAAGATAGATAGATAGATAGGTCGATAGATAAATAGATATTTTAACTAACACACAGACACATAGATAAATAGATACACATATAGACCAATAGTTATATAGAAAGAAAGTTCGATAGATAAATAGATGGATAAATATTTTGATAGATAGATAGATAGATAGTCAAATAGACAAAAAGAAAGACTGATAAATAGACAGACATACATATAGATAGATAGATTGATTGGTAAATAGATAGATATATAGATTGATTGATATATAGATATACAGATAGATAAATAGATAGACAGATAGACAGATAGATAGAAAGAAAGTATAATAGAATCATAGATAGAAAGTTAGACAGATAGAGAGATAGAAAGATGTTTAGATAGACAAATAGAATGATAGATATATAGATAGTTAGATAGATTAATAGATTGATTAATAGTAGATAGATAGACAAATATATAGACAGATTGAAAAACATTTTGATATATAGGTGTATAATACTTTGATAGAGAGATTGATAGATAGATAAGGATATATAAAAAGATTGATAGGTAGATAGATAGATAAATAGATATATAGACAAACATATAGATAGATAAATAGACAGACATATAGATAGATTGATAAATATATATAGTCAAATAGAAAGATAGATATAGAGATAGATAAATAGATAGATAGATAAACAAATAGATAAATAAATAAATCTATATAAATATAGATAGATATATAGAATGATAGATAGATAGAATGATAGATAGATAGAATGATAGATAGATAGATAGACAAATAGACATATAGATAATATACAGATAGATATATATAAATATTGATAAATAGATAGATAAAAATATAGATAGACAAATTGATAAATAGATAGATAGATAGATAATATACAGATAGATAGATAGACAGTAAGATAAATAGATAAATAGATAGACAAATAATTAGAAAGATCATAAGACAAAAACATATATAGATAAATAGATAGATTGATAGAAAGATTTATAGACAGATAGATTGATTGATTGATAGAAAGATTGATAGATAGATTAATAGATAGGTTGATATATAGAATGATAGACAGTTTGACACAGATTGATAGATAGAAAATATGATTGATTCATAGATAAAAAGGTATATAGAGAGACTAATAGATAGACAAATAGACAAATAAATAGATAGAGAGGCAGATAGATAGATAGATAGATAGATAGACAAACAGACAGATAGTCATAAAGAAAAAAATATAGATGATAGAATGATTGATAAATTGGTTGATAAAGAGATAAATAGACACACACACACACACACAGATAGATAGAGACACAAAATGATAAATTTATAGATAGATAAATTGATAGATGATAGATAGACAAATAAACAAATAGATAGTTAGATAGATAGAAAAATAGATAGATAAACATATAGACATACAAAAAGAAGCATAGAAATATAGACAGATTGATAGTTTGATTGGTAGATAGATTTATATATAAATTAATATATATATATATATATATTGATATATATATATATAGATAGTTTGATTGGTAGATAGATTTATAGATAGATTGATAGACATATAGATATAATGATTAATTGATAGATTAAAAGATAGAAAGATATATAAAAAGATAGACAAATAGATAGAGAGATGGATAGATAGATATATAGACAAACAGATAGATATATAGATATATAAATAGATAGACATGCAGATAGATAGATAGATAGATAGACAGATTTATTGACAGACAGACAGACATATAGATAGATAGATAGATACACTGGTAGATAGTCAAATAGATAAACAAATAAATAGAAAATAATTTATTTATATAGACACATAGAAAGATAGATAGATTGATTGACATAATGATAAACAGATAGACAAACAAATAGATAGACACATAGATACATAGATAGATAGATAGATATATAGATTGACATTTAAATAAAAAAATAGATAGATAGATAGACAAATATTTAGAGAATTAGATAGATGATTTGTATAAAAGATTTATAGATATATTGATTGACAAATTGATAGATATATAGTTAGATTATTTGACAAATAGATAGATAGACAAATAGATAGATTTATAAATCAACAAATTATTAGACAGATAGAGAGATTTATAGATAGACAGATAGATATATTGATTGATATACATTTAAATAGATAGATAGATATAAGATAGATAGAGAAATAGATGATAGTTAGATAGACAAGTAAATAGGAAAAAAATTTAGATAGTTAAATAAATAGATTAATATATATATATATATACATATATATATATATATATACATATATATATATATATATATATATAGATCGAGATATTGATATAAAGAAAGAAAGATAGATATATATATATATAGATAGATACATAAATAAGCAAGTAGATAGATAGATATATAGACAAATAGATAGATAGATAGAAAGATAAGTAGATAGCTAGTTATCTAGATATACATATAGATAGATAGATAGATAGCAAGATAAAGAAAATAGATAGTTAGATAGATAGATTGATATATAGACAGATAGACTAGTAAGTATTCAGCAAGGGGAGACAATTAGGTTGTAGAAAAATAGACAAACTTATAGACAAATAGATATATAGATAGACAGACATACAAAAATATAGATAGATAGATAGATAGAAATATAGATAATTTGATAGACTGATTGATAGACCGTTAGATAGAAAAATTGAAAGATAAACTAATAGATAGATAGACATATAGATATACAGAAAGATTTATAGATAACTAGATAGACAGGTTAATAAATAGAATGATATACAAATTGATAGATTGATTGATATACGTATTGATAGATAGATTGATAGATATATTGATAAATAGATAAATAGATAGATTGATATATTGATAAATAGATAGATTAAAAGATAGATAGATAGACAAAAAGATAGAATGATAGACATTTAAATTGACAAATAGATAGTCCGATATATAGATAGATATATAAATATTTTATTAGAATGATATATAGCTATATAGATAGAAAGATAGATAGATAGGTAGATTGATAAACAGATAGATATACATACATATATATATATATATATATATAGACTGATAAACAAACATATAGATAGACAAATCGATAGATAGATAGATATATAAATAGATAGATATATAGATAGATAGATAAATAGATAGATAGATAGATAAATAATTAGACAGACATGCACACAGAAAGATAGATAGAAAGATAGATAGATAAATAGATAGATAGAAATAAAAGTATATAAATAGATAGATAGATAGATAAATAGAAAGTCTAATAGAATCACAGGTAGAAAGTTAGACAAATATAGAGATAGAGAGATAGATAGATTATTAGATAGACAAAGAGAATGATATATAGATAGATAGTTAGATAGATTAATAGATTGAATAATAGATAGATAGATACACAAATATATAGACAATCGAATAGACAGATTTATAGAAAGATTGAGATAGATAAAAAGATTGATAGGTAGATAGATAGATAGATAGGTAGATAGATAGACATACATATTGATAGATAGGTAGGTAGGTAGATAGATAAATAGATAGATAGATATATAGACAAATAGAAAGATAAATAGAGAGATAGATAAATAAACAAAACGATTTACAAATAGAAAAACTAAAAAATCAATATAAATATAGATAGATAGATATACAGAATGATAGATATAAAGATAGATAGAGATATAGACATATAGATAAACAAATAGGTAGATTGATTGATTAATTGACAGATAGATAGATCGATAGATAAATAGATAGATATATAGATATATAGAAATATAGATAGATAGATAGACAAATAGATATACAAATAGATAAATAGATAGATAGATAGACAAATAAATAGAAAGAAAGATAATAACATATATAGATAAATATACAGATTGATAGAGATATTGATAGACAAATATATAGACTAATAGATAGATGGATTGATAAAAGATTGATAGATATATTATAGACATGTTAATAGATAGATTGATAAAGAATTTGATACATAGATTGATAAATAGATAATAAGATTGATTCATAGATAAATTGATATATAGACAAAAAGACAGATAGAAAGACTAATAGATAGAAAGATAGATACACCGACAGACAAATAAATCGATATATAGAAAGAAAGAAAGATAGATAGATAGACGGATAGAAAGATAGAATGATATATAAATGATAGAATGATTGATTGATTGATTGATAAAGAGATAAATAGTCAGATAGATATATATATATATATATATATATATATACACACACACACACACACACACACACACACACACACACACACACACACATATAGATTGAGACACATAATGATAAATTTATCGATAGATAAATTAATAGATAGTAGATAAATAGAAAACAAATAGATAGATAGATAGATAGACAAATAGATAGATAAACATATAAACATACAAAAAGAAACATAGATAGATAGACAATGATAGATTGATTGGTAGATAGATAGATAGATTTATATATAAAATGATATATAGATTGATAGATAGATATATACATAGATTGATAGACATAAAGATATATTATTTAATAGATAGATTAAAAGATTGAAAGATGTAGAAAAAGATAGACAAATAGATAGAGAGATGGATAGATGAATATATAGACAAACACACAGATATATAGATAAATAAATAGACAGATAGATAGAGAGATAGAAAGATATATATATATAAACACAGATAAATAGATAGATAGATTTATAGATAGATAGACATATAGATAGTCAAATAAATAGATAGATAAATAGATAATAATATAGTTAGATGGATACATTGAAATATAGATAGATAGATAGATAGACATAATGATAGACAGCTTGACAAAATGATAGATAGACACATAGATACATAGTTAGATAGATTGATAAATACATAGACATTTAAATAAAAAAAATAGATAAATAGATAGACAAATAGATAGACTGATAGATACATAGATATATAAATATATTATTTGACTGATGTAGCTAGATAGATAGATAGATAGATAGGTAAATAATTGGACATATAGATAGACAGACAGATATATATATATATAGACTAAAAATAGACATATAGATAGACAAATCGATAGATAGATAGATAGACAAATCGATAGATAGATAGATAGGTAGATTAATTGATTGATAGAAATATGGATAGACAGATAGATATATAGATAGATGGATAGATAGATAAATAGGAAGACAGACAGAAAGATAGATAAATAGATAGATAGATAGGTAAATAAATAGAAAGAGAGATATACATATAGAAAGAAAGCTAGATAGACAGAAGAAAAGATAGATAGATAAGTAGTTAGATAGACAGATAGATAGACATGTAAATAGATAGATAGTTATATAGATAGATAGATAGATAAATGGATAGGCAAGTTGATAAATAAATAGATAGACAGATATATAAACATATAGATAGAGTTATAGATAGACAGATAGATATACTATTAGATAGAACGATATATAGATTGATATATAGATAGATACAAGACAATTAGTTAGACATATAGATAAACTGATATTTAGACAGATAGATAAATAAATAAATAAAATGATAGATAGATAGATATATTGATAGATTGATATAAAGATTGACATACATACATGCAAGCTATTAGACAGGTAGACATTCACACATGTATGTAGATAGCTAAACAAACCAACAAACTAATAGAAACATAGAATGACAGACAATCATTCAATATGACTAAAGACAGACAAATAGATAGATAGATAAGTTGATATATAGGTAGATAGAAAAATAGATATATATAGACAAATAGTTTGATATGAGATTGATAGACAAACCGATATAAAAATAGATAGACTAATAGATAGATAGAAAAATAGATAGACATATAGATAAAAAGATAGAGAGATAAATAGATAAATAGATAGACAATTTGATAGATAGAAAAATAGAGAGTTTCATAGACATATTTTTAGATAGATTCTTAGAAAGTTAGATAGGTCTATTGATAGATTTCCAAGTAGATAGACATATAGATAGACTGATAGATAGATAGATTGATTGATAAATTGATATATATATATATATAGAAATTAGTAAGACATATAGGAAGACAAATAGATAGACAAATATACAATAAAATAGATAGATAGATAGATAGATAGGACAGTAGTCAGATAGGCAGACAATTATGCAGGTAGGTAGACATAAAGATAGAAAAATAAATAAAGTGACACATAAAATGATAATAAAATAGACAAACTAACAAATATATAGACAAATAGATAGTTTGACAGAGATACAGATAGATAGACAGACATATATATAGATAGATAGATAGATAGAGAGACACATAGATAGATAGAGAGATAAATAGATAGGTAGTTTGATAGGGAGATTGATTGATAGATAGATAGACAAATTGATAGATATACACATAGTTAGATAGATAAATAGACAAAGAGAAAATTGATTAATAGATAGATAGATTGATAAATAGAATGATAGAAAAATTGATAGGTAGATTGATAGACATATTGATAAACACGTTGATATATAGATTTATAGATAGATTGATAGACAGATAGATAGACATATAGATAGACTGACATATAGACTGGCAGATAGATATATAGATAGACATATAGAAAGATAGATAGATAGACAAATATATATATATATATATATATAAACAAATTATTAGACTGATATATAGATAGATAGATTGATAGATAGACATATAGATAGACATATAGATATATAGTAGATAAATATATAGATAGAAAGAAATAAAGATAGATTGAATGATAAATTGACATATAGATAGATAGATAGACAAAAATATAGATAGACAGATAGATATTTAGATAGATACATACACACACACACACACACAGATAGATAGATAGATACATAGATTTATAGATAGATAAGCAAATAGATATACAAATAGATAGAAAGATAGTTATATAGATAGATAGACAGATATATAGATAGATCATTAGATAAATAGATAGGTTGTTGATACATAGACAGACAGACAGATAGATAGATTAATAGGTAGTTATAGAGGCAGATATATAGAAAGATAAATAGATAGATAGATAAATAGATAGGAAAGTAAACAAATAATTAGATAGATATATAGATAAACATAGACACATATATAGATAGACACATAGATAGAAAGATATATAGATAGATGGAATGATATCTAGACAGATATAGATAGATAGTTGGACATGTTGATCGATAGATAAATAGATAGATAGACTAAAATATTGACAAAAAGATAGCCAAACAAAAAATTGATAGATATATAAATAGTTAAATACATACACAGATAGAAAGATATACAGACAGTTAGTTTTACAAATAGACTATAAAATAGATAGATCACTATAATAAAAATTCCAAATAGCTAGGGAAATATCCCTAGCTAAATGGGTTTTCTCCATCGCTAAAATATAATAACGATTGATTTATGATGGAAGTTTTCCCAAGTTAAAGTGCTTTTGGTAAAATATTAATGAGGGAAAAATTCCCTAGCAAAAACTTAACGATAGAAAATTCCCTAGCTAAATTATTTTTCCCAAGCTAATTTTTATCGTAATTTAGAGCTACAAAAATGTCCCAATCTAAATTTTGAGGGAAACATCCCTAACTATTTTTATTCCAAAAATATTTTCACTAAATTATTTTTTTTACAAAAAATTTAATTACATATTTTAGAGATTTTATTTTAAACTGAAAAAAAACATAACCTATAAAACATTATTTATAATTTAAAAAAAAATAAAAACAATTAATAAATTATTTTGATACAATATGCAACATAGTTAAAACAAAAACATAATAAAATTTTATTACATATTCTTCTTCATCAATGTATCTAACGATAGTTTATAAATTATAATCTGTTCGAGAAATTTACATTGCTTTCTCTCCCCCATATCCCCTGATCATCATCTTTCTATTGCATCAAAGCTGTCCTAGTCACACCGCGTCATGTTTAGTGAAAAATTGCTTCGCTTCTATAAGCTTTGTATGGAGAACATTATGGTACCATATCTGTACGAAAATTAAACCAATCAATCAAATCAACATAAATAAATAAAAAAGGTTTTGTTTTGATAAATATATACTAATGTAGTATATATATACATATATACTATAGTATATATGTACATATATTCTACAGAAAAAAAGATTCTATTCTGTAAAATTATGCAATACAATTTATACCTTATGTATATTACTATAGTATTTATGTGTGTATATATATATATATATATACACATGTGTGTGTGTACATACATACATCAGCATATATGTATAGTTACATATACAGAAAAATATATATACCATAATATATATGTTGTATATATAATTTGTTTTGATAATCTATTTGTATAACCAAATGTTTCTATTTTAATATTTTCATTTAAGTGCATGAAAAAAATATTAAAAGGCCTAGGATGCAATAGTAGCACAATAACAGAGCTCTTGCTGACGAGTCAGTGGGCGGAAATTTTTCGAGTAGTGCCCGACCTATGTGTTGATCCCACCCTCTCTAGTTAATTGAACTGAGAATGTTTTAATATAAAATATTTTGTATTTTATTTTTTTGGGTTACAGTTTTCATGATCTAGAACTATTCATCTTCTCTCTCTTTCTCTCTCTATGAGATTTATCATGACCATTTATGCACTGCACATACTATAAGACTTCTGATTTGGTTTAATCTATAATGCATAAGCATTTTTGGTGGTTGTCGCTAGTCATACTGAGCGACTAGTGAACCACGTTATTTCTCATTTCTATTTTCATTTTTGTTTCTGCCGTGGTTAATTTTGTTGTTCTTTCTTCTTCTATATCTTAAAATCACAACTATGGAACTGCAATTGCTCAATAATATAAATGCAGGTAAATACAAAAGTATATTTGACTATGTATAAATATTCTACAGAAAACTCTTGGTATTAGGATGCTTCAATTCTTTTATACTATATCTATTATTACGCAATTCACCATAGTTTATATAGTTCAATTATTTTCAAAACATTATAAATGGAATTATTTGGAACAATAAGCATTAAAACTCAATCTCATTATTTCTCCAACATAGAAAAGCATAGAATGACTAATGTATGAAACATGGAGCAATACTACACAAGCTTATGTATGGGAGTAATACCCATTCCAAATTGAGCACAATGAAGAATAATAATCTTCTTACATTACTCGGAAAAAAACAGAAAAAAAAGTCAATTTATCAAAAGTAACCTATACTTGTGCTATCGCCAAGGAAGATTTAATTACAACCCTAGCAAATAGATAGCTTAGCTAGATTGATGACCAAAAAAACTTTAACAGAAACTAGGAGCTCCCTAGCCATAACATCAGATTCATTGCCAATGATATCACTAGCAACCAATACATCAGATATCATTAAATCATAGCGCAAAGGAGGAATGGCATTAGGCACCTCTGAAATGTTATAAATTGCACATTCAGTAATGATCTATTATTCACTGCTAGATAGAGCTGCCTTTAACTCACATATCTAGAAACCATTATCAAATGCAGCATCCTTTGAGGAATCCATTCAATAATTGAAAAAAAAGCAAGAAGACAATAAAATGAAGCATTTAAATAATAATCCAAAGCTCAAGGAAAAGCACCATTCTTGCTGCACTAGGGAAAAAAACTTACTTTTGTTAATTTTTTGCAACAATATGAGTGGCAAAATTGGTTTTTTTTCAAATATGAACCATAAAAATTATACAAACAATCAAAACAAAATTGAATATTACAAGTCCAGAGCCTAGCATGAAATACCAGAATCTTATAAAAAACAGCTTGCATTAATTGCATACAGCTTGAATATTTTAAAAAATAAACAATCAAAGCCTAGCATGCAGTACTAGAATCATTTAAAAAATAGCTTGCATACAGCTTACATCTTTTAAAAAACAAACAATCAGAGCCTAGCATGCAAGACCATAATCTTGATGGTGGCCAACTACATCACCAAAGCAATGCATGTGATCCACTAAACTTCTAGTGCTCTACACAAATTGCATTCTTATTTATAAAAGAAGTTTATAATATTTCAATTCACACCATTATAGCATGTTAAATTGAAATCAAAGAGAATTAATAACATGATTAAGAAGATTGATTTGTCATCCCTTAGAGGCAGATGATTTTTCCAATCTCCATGCTTCAAAAGGTAGTTGCAACAAAACAACAAAAACAAAAAGCCAACAAGAAGTGGAAGACATGTTGAATGGAAAGGAAAAGGCATCACGAAGATGACGACCAATGTGAGGTGGAAATCCTACGCAAATAAGCTTTTGGATCAGGTTAGGTCATTAGGAGTAACCCTATATTTGAACTATGGCACCAATGACTGACCAAATAGCATTCTGATTAGCTTCTCTGAAATTGAAGACTAACAATGATATAAAGATAAAACACACAATTCATGATAATTTTATGCAAAACTTTTTAAAATGAAAGTTTCATTCAATTTTAATCACACAAAATAATAATGTACCAAGGCAATACTAGCGTCATACCAAAATACCAGCACTATATTGTGCCAACTGATGTGGACACTACCGACATGGATCACTATTTGGTTCAAGATTACAAGAATCACATCATCGCACATTGAATGACCACACTATGGCCAAAATCTCCATTAAACAACAAAGCAATGTTATTTTTCACATCAAAAATAAATTGGAACTATCTTTGTCACTACCAAATATTTATATATATTGTCTGTTGTCAGCATCATCGGTTAAAGGTTCACAACAATCCACATAGCTTAACACCACTATTAACATTTATGCTGCATAAATCAGGTGGTTGTGTGATATGAGCTATGTGACTATGTGCATAGTGGATTCATGTATGGAAAGGTAGTGGGCAATTATATGCATGTAGTATGTCATACTTTTCGAGGCAGTGTGGATAGTGAATGCATGTAGTTTATTATGGTAGTCTACAAAATAAATATAGTGATGAAAAATTAACAAAAAATTAATACAAAATGATTTAGTGTGTGGGTTATATATTGTCTGATAGATATTTTGGCGGCACCAATTTGTGTGGAAAAGTCCCTAGCTAATGTTTAACAAGTTATATACCATTTCTAATAACCTAACTTCAACACCCAACAAAATTTATCAATAGAATTTAATCAATTCAAAAAATTTATTGTTAATCCATTGATAATTATTTGTTGGATCTAGTGATAATCAAAATAGTTTAATCTTATCGTTTAAAAAATACCATATGGTAACTCATTATTAAATCAGTTGGGAAACTCCATATTGAAATTTTGATGGTATTATGTCCGTAGTTATTAATGGATTCATAGTTATATATAGTCATCATACACTATTATACATATAGTTATAAATATAGATACATATTATTATACATAGTAATATATAGTTATAAATATAGTTTTAGAAAATATATATAGTTATATGTTGTTATCCATTTATTTATAAAAATAGAATTGGTAAAACATTTAGTTTTATATAGTTTTAAATATATTTATTATGTATATAATTATATATAAAGTTTGTATAGTTGTACATATAATAAAATACAAATATATATAGTTATATGTTATTATACATATAGTATATATAGTTATAAATAGTTATATATAGTTAAACATATAGTTATATATATATATATATATTCATACAAGTAGTTATAAGTAGTTATAGATAAATGTATACAAAGTTATAAACAACTATATACTTTGACATATATGTATACATAGTTACAAATATAGTTATATTTATATATATAAAGTTTTATATAGGTATACAAATATTTATAAATAGTTATACACATATAATTAAACATAATGTTGTATGTTGTTATACATTTAATTATAAATATAGTTACATGTGGCTATACATATAGTTACACATATAGTTATACTTATATTTATACATGTTGGTATATATATTTTTTCATATACTTTTATATATCTATACATATAGTTATGAATAGGTATAGATATAGTTAAATACATTTTTATATACTAATATATAAAAATATATATTAAATATATGTTGTAAATTATATATTTAAATATAGTTATGTATAATATTTTTATAGTTATACATATAGTAAAAGATAATTATTTATAGTTATATGTTCTTATACCTCTAGTATATTTAGTTATAAATAGAGTTATATATAATTATATTTAATTATACATATAGATATGCATATGTATGTAGTTTAAGATGAGTTATATATAACATTTTTTTAGTTATACATATCATTAAATACAATTATATATAGTTATATATTATTATACATATAGTATATTTTGTTAGGAATATAGTTATATAGAATTATACTTATAGTTATAAATTATTATATAGTTAAAAAAATAATTATATATAGTTATAATTATAGTTATAAAAATAGTTTACATAATTACAAATATAGTTACATATAGTTATAAAGAGTTTTATATAGGTATACAAATAATAATAAATAGTTATAGATATATAGTTAAACATATAGTTATATATATGTTGTTATAAATTTTAATTATAATTATAGTTACATGTGTGATTGTCCAAATAGTTATACATTTTTAATAATTTTTTTGTAACTATTTCAGTGACACAATTGGTTTCTTTTCAAATATGAACCATCAAAATTAAACAAACAATCAAGACAAAATTGAATATTACAAGTCCATTTATCCAATGGTTACCTAGATTTAGTTCCATTTCAAAAATAATCGATAAATTGGATTATTTAGACATATTCTTATACATCTTCATATTTAACATGTATTTTGTATGTTCAATACATATAAGAAATGCTTATTATATAATAGTGCAATTATTGACTTTGAACTATATATTATGTCGAGCTTGATCAATATTATTGTGATTTTATTTGTTATCTAATTGAGTTATGGTTTTATTTAATTTGTTTTAACACAAGAATTTTAAAAAAGAAAGCCTAATTTTTTTAAAAAATAATTTATTAATCCATAAATAACATAAAAAATCTACTTCTTATTTTCCTATTGATAAAAATAAGACCAATGATGTTTAAATTATTTTTTGGTAGGATAGAAATTCAAAAAATGCATTATGATTGATTTGTTTCTTGAAAACACTTTGAACTTATATATGATTGTTTTTAGCTGATAGAGACTAATATTTTCTATGTTTCAATATATTTAATATAATTTGAAGTGATAGTGAAAATTTGATAAAAACAAATTTTTAAAAAATAGTTAATTTAGAGAGCACATATTAATGCTAAGGTCTTTTTCATATTTCTAGATAAAAAAACATCAAGATCTTCCACCATATGCAATTGGGTTAAATTATATTATCAAATATTGAATGTCAATGTCTATTGTAAATTATGTGAATTATGGTATATTATGTTAGTTTTCAAACTATTTTAATTTCACAAATCACATATAATTTGTGAACCATAAATGATATACCATTCCAAAGGTTCTAAAAAATATGTTTGAACACATGTTCAAGGATATCGTGGGAGACTTGGAATTGTGTTTAATTTGTTCATAAATTAGTGAATGTGGTTGTATTCATTTTATTATGTGGAATATGGTAAATTAAGATATTTTTTATGCCACAACATTTCGACAAAGCCCATATATTTTATGAATTGAATAGCATATTATTTATTTTGGTTATATACATGACATGTCAACATTTCAAGAATTTTTAAGGAGAAAAAATGAACCTAAAAATATGAGGGACACTTTCTCTTTAAAAAAACATCATATTATTGATGATAGTGTAACTGCCATGCCAATTACCTATCAAACTGAACATTGAAATGTGATCAAACACTATAATCCAAATGAGAATCAAAAATAAATACGGACTAGAAAGAGTGATAATGTAGGAATAAGGTATTAAAAAAATATAGAATCAATATAAAATAAATAATCCCTAGTTGACAGGTAGAGAAGAAGCCTACTGAGAAGCTTCCAAAGGACTCATCTATGTCATCAATCGATAAGAAGAAGAAGCATATGAAAAATATAAACCAACACAATTTATAGTTGGAAGATGAGAAATATAAGCCAACCTCAATGCTTATACTTCTTCACGATGATGGCGGATGAAGATGATGGACAATAATGGTGGATGATGATAGAGGATGACAATGATGACAATGGTGATCGATGATGATGGCAGAGAACGATGATGAATGGTGAATTTTCCATACACCATTACTCTAATCAAACGGGTGCTCATGCTATCGGCTGGGGAGTGCAAACATTGGGGTTTTTAATGTATTTCACCCATAATAGGATATTAGCTTGTGAAAGGTTTAAATATATACCATTATAAATTATATATCAAAATTTTGACTATGTTTTATACTCTATTTCTAAATTTTATATCAAATTTTATATATTTACCTATTTATGTATTTATGTATTTGTGTATTTATATATTTATGTATTTATATATTTATATTTGTATATATTTATACATTTAGATATGTATATGTGTATATATATATATATATATATTCACACACACACACACATATTCACATAATTACATATATTGACATATTTACATATATTCACATATTCACATATTCATATATTTACATATTTACATATTTAAATATTTACATATTTACATGTTTACATGTTTACATATTTACATATTTGCATATTTACATATTTACATATTTACATATTTACATATTTACATATTTACATTTTTTATATAATTTATAATTTATAAAATTCTAAAAATTATTTAAAGTGAGAAGATAATTAAAAAAAGTTATATTTATTATTTTAATAAAAATGGAGTATTAAAAGCTAATACTAAAAATCGTACTCTATTATTTAATTCTTATAAATTTTAGTTGGGGCAAAAAATAAAATTTGATTCAAATTAACTCAGTGTCAATTTGGTAGTAATTTTCAAAAGTGTTTATAGGGCCAAAATAAATATAAGTTTTTTTATGAGCAAAAAAATATCCTTAGTAATATTTAAATAACTTTGTTGAAACCCTAAAAAAACATTTGAAGTGTTCTTTTAATAATCACATTGAGATATTTATTTATAAAATCATCAAAAATTTTTTGATGTAATTAAAACATGCATGTATTAATCTTTAAATATCAATTTATTTTCTTTTAAATGAAAATATTAAGATTTTATTTTATCATTGAAAATTTTCAAATTTTTTAGTAATTATCTTTTTAAAAGACTCTTATAAGCATAAAAATTTATATATTTTTTCTTTAAATAATATAAATATTTACTTGTTTATTTGTTAATTTAAATATTTTAAAAAATTTTTTTATTTAATCATACAAATATTTATTTTAGCTTTTATTAGTAGTAATTTTTATTTATGTTTATTTATTAAAAAAATATCTTAAAAATTATTATAATTATATAATAAATTATATAATGTTTTTTAATAGTAATATTAAAATAAAATAATTAAAAATTTCATAAAAATATTTTGTATAATTTTTTAAATATTTTATAATAAAAAAAAGTTATTTTAGTCTTTATTAATATACATTATTATTATTATTTATAGATTTTTATAATTTATTTACTTATAATATCCTATTTTTATAATTTATAAGAAGAATGTGTTTTTCAAGGATTGCTCAACATTAGACCATGACATACCTTTAATATACAAAATTATATAAAATATTAAAATGAATAATATATTAAAAAAATTAAATCATTAAAGATTAGTAACAGAAATTAACACGAGCACAAATAGCTAGGGAAAAATCCCAAGCTAAATGCATATATTTTGAGAAAATAAACATTTTAAGGAATAATTGCTTGCAATTATATATAAAATTTTTAAAATTCAGATAATTATTTAGTGATGAATTTTGTCTCATTCTAATTAATTAGGGAAAATTCATTACTAAATCCATTGCTAAAATTCCTACTTTTCTTTGCGTGAAAATCTATGACAATATTAGTGACAAAATTTTAATTCAATGTAAAATTAAAAATATCTTGCTATTCGCTAGCTAATTAGCAATGAATGTTTCTCTAGCTAAATTTCTTTAGTTAAATAGACATTTTCTTATACTGGATTGAGAGACAGACATGTAGGCAAGCTGTCAGTCAGGGAAATAATCAGGCAGGTATGCAAACAGACAAATAGACAAACAAATAATTAGACTCATAGAATGGCAGATAATCATACAAACTAATAAACAGACATACAAATAGATAGATAGAAAGATAGACAGAAAGATAGATAGAAAGATAGACAAGCTAATGGATAGGCAGATAGACAATTAGATAAATATATATAGATAGATAGATAGAGAGAGATAGATAAATAGAGAGACAGATTGATAGGCAGAATGATAGATAGATTGATAGGTAGAATGATAGATAGATTGATAGACATATTGACAAACAAATTTATAGATTGATTGATATATAGAATGATAGAAATTTTGATAGACAAATAGGTAGATAGATAGACTAATAGATATATAGATAGATAGAGAAATGGATAGACAAATAGATAGACAAATAGATATGTAGTCAGAAAGATAGATATAGATATATAAATAGATAGATAGAAAGATAAACATATAGATAGATATATAGATATAGATATATATATATATATATATATATATATATATATATATATATATAGACAGATAGATACAGTGATAGATAGACAAATAAATAACAAAAAATATAGACAGATATATAGATAGATAGATAGATAGACAAGTAGATAGATAGATAGACTGATAGATAGACAATTAAATAAAAAATAGACAGATAGATTGATAGAGGGACAAACAGATAGATAGATAGATAGACATATAGGTAGAAAATAGATAGATAGATAGATATACAGATAGATAAATAGATAGACAGATAGATAGACAAATAGATAGGTAGTTAGATAGTCAGATAGATAAATAGAAAAAATTTATAGATAGATAGGTAGGTAGACAAGTAGATAAATAGATAGATAGATAGATAAACATATAAATATATAGATAAATAGATAGATAGATATAGAGATAGAAAGACATATTGATAAAAAGATATATATATCGAAATATAAACAGATAGATATACAAGTAGATAGATATATAGACTGATAGAGAAACAAATAGATAAATATATAAATAGATAGATAGACAAACAGACTGTTAGATAGGTAGACATATAGATAAATATACAAATAGATTGTAAAATAGATAGATAGACAAGCAAGCAGTCAAGTAGGTAGACAATAATGTAGGCATGCAGATAGATAGATAGACAAACAAACAAATATACACATATAATGAAAAAAAACATACAAACAGACAAACAGATAGATAAATAGACAGATAGATAGATAGACAGATAGATAGAGACATAGAAAGACAAATAGATATATAGATAGATAGAAAGAATAATAGATAGATTGATAGACATGTAGATAGACAAATAGATAGATATATAAATATATAGATAGATAGATAGATAGATAAATAGAGAGATAGATAGATAGATAGAGAGATTGATAGATATGGTGATAGATAGATTTATAGACATATTGACTAATAGTTTGATAAACATTTTTATAGACATAAATAGACAGATAAATAGATAGATAGATAGATAGATAGATAAATAAATTGATAGATAGATAGACAAATAGATAGATATATAAATCAATTATTAGACTTATATATACATAACTAGATAGATAGACTTATAGATAGATAAAGAGATAAAGATATAATAGACAGATAGATAGAAATATAGATAGATAGATAGATAGATATATAAACAAATAGTAGTGAATAGATGTCCAAAAAGATAGAAAGATACAAACACACAGACACACACACACAAAAAGTTAGATAGACATATTTATAGATAGTTAGATAGACAATTAGATAGACATATAGATAGATAGATAGATTGATTGATAGATTAAAAAATATATAGATAGATATACATAACTATAGATAGATAGAGAGATAGATAGATAGGCAGTTAGATAAAAATATAAAAAGACAAAAAGATAGATACAAAGATAGATAGATAGATAAATAAATATACAGATGGAGAGACAGGCAGAAAGAGTGATAGAAGATAATTAGATAGATAGACACATAGATAGAAAAAGATAGTTACATAGATAGATAAATCAATAGATCGATAGATAGATAGATAGTTATAATATTAGAAAGATAGATTGATAGAAAGATTGATAGATAAATTGAAAAATAGATAGATAGACAAACATATAAAGTGACATATATATTAATAGATAGATGATATTTAGATAGAAAGACAAATAGATAAATAGATAGATTGATTAATACACAGATTGAAAGAAAAAGTGATAAATAGATTGATATACATTTTGTTATACAAATTCATAGATAGATTAATAGATAGATAGATTCATTGATTGATAGATGGAAATACAGACAGACAGACAAATATTTAGATAGATTCATAGAAAGATAGATAGTTCGATAGATTATTAGATAAATATATTAATGGATAGATAAATAGATACATAGACATATAGATAGATAGTTATATAAAGAAAATTTTTAGTCAAATAGATAGGAAGAAAAAAAGATAGATAGATAGATATATAGATAGATAGAAAGAGAGATAGATAGAAAGACAGATAAATAAATAGATAGATAAAGAGATAGAAAGATAGACATATAGTTAGAAAAATAGATACCTAGATAGATATTTAGACATATAGTTAGACAGATAGAAAACATATAAATCGATAATAAATTATTATACTGATATATAGATAGATAGATATATAGATAGATAAAATAGATATAGATAGATAGATAAATAGATAGAAAGATAGATACACAAATAGATAGATAGACAGAA
The DNA here is from genome assembly GCA_029783825.1 of Sapria himalayana. Lineage (NCBI taxonomy): Eukaryota > Viridiplantae > Streptophyta > Magnoliopsida > Malpighiales > Rafflesiaceae > Sapria > Sapria himalayana. The sequence goes on along the minus strand of JAREIK010004720.1, from coordinate 49,829 downwards.
AGGTATATATTTAGATAGATAAATAGAGAGATATACAGATATACAGATAGATTGATAAACAGATAGATGGATAGATAGATAGTTAGATAGACAAATTGATAGGCAAATAGTTAGACAAATAGATAGACAGATAGATTGATAGATATATAAATAGATTATTAGACTGATATATAGATAGATAGATAAATAGATAGGTAGATTAATAGAGATGTAGATAGATAGATATATAGACAAATAGATAAAAAAATTGATAGACATATACATAGATATATTGATAGATAATAAGAAAGATAAATAGGCTGATAAATAGACATATAGATAAACAGATAGATAGGCAGATATATAGATATACAGAAAAAAAGATTTATAGATAGAAAAAATATGAAAATATATTGACAGATAGATAAATAGAGAGATGCTCATATTGATAGATAGATAGATATATAGATAGTCAAATAAATAGAAAAATAGATAGAAAGATAGATATACTTATAGTATACTATCATATATACCAATAGATAGGTAGATTGATAGATAGACAAGTAGATAGGTAGATAGATAGACAGAAAGATAGACACATAGATAAAAAGATATATAGAGAGATTGATAGATAATAGATAGAAAAGTAGATAGATAGATAGATAGATATATAGGCTAATAGATAGATGGTTAGATAAATAGAAATATCGATAGGTAGATAGATAGATAGACATATAAGTAATAGACAGAGAAAGAGATAGATAGATAGATAGATCGATCGATTGATCGATTGATATTCAAATTTATAGTAAAATAGATAGATATATAGACAGACTAATAGGTAAGTAGTCAAGCAGGTAGACAATCTGGTAGGTAGACAGACAAACCATTAGACAAACATACAAATAGATACATAGAATGAAAGACTAACAATTAAACAAATAGGCAAAAAGATAGATTCACAAATAGACAGACGGATAGACAAGCAAATAGATTTGTAGATTGACAAATAGACAAATGGATAGATAGATAGTTTGATAATTAAATAGATAGACAGATTGATAAACAAATAGATAGATATATAGATAGTTAGATAGTCAGATAGATAGATAATAGATAGATAGCTAGAAAAATAGATAGATATATAGATAAATAGATAGACAAATTATTGGATAGAATGATCGAAAGAATGAAAGACAGATTAATAGACATACTAACATGCAGATTGATAGTTATATTGATAGATATATTGATAGATATATTGATAGATATATTGATAGATAGATTGTTAGACATATTGATAGACAAATAAATAGATAGAGAGATAAATATAAAGATAGATAGATAGAGATATAGAAAGAAAGTAAGATAGATAGATATTTAAATAGATTATTAGCCATATATATATTTACATAGATAGATAGATTGAAAAATAGATAGACATCTAGATAGACAGATAGTATGTTTGATAGATAGATAAAGAGAGAGAGAGAGAGAGAGAGAGATAGAGAGAGATATATATATATATATATAAAGACAAATAAAAGACTAAAAGATTGATATATAGATAGATAGACAGATATAATCAGATAGATAAAAAAAAGAAAGTCAAACAACTAGAAATATTGATAGATTGACAGATAGATAGGTAGAAAGATAGATAGACAAATAGATAGTCATATAGATATACATATACATAGACATATAGATAGATAGATATATAAACAAATAGATAGATAGATAGATATATAAACAAATAGATAGAAATACATATTTATAGACAAAAAGATAGAAAGATTGTTAGAAAGACTCATAAGTAGTTATATAGAAAGATTGAAAGACAGATAGATAGATAAATAGATAGATAGATAAATATGCAGATAGATTGATTGATAAATAAAACACAAATAGACAAATAGAAAGATAGATACAAGTCTAATAGATAGATAGATATATAGACAGATATATAGACAAAAAATAGAAATATACATATATAGTGAGATAGAAAAACAGAAAAATAGATAGATTGATATATAGATTGACAAATAAATAGAAAGAAAGATAGATAGATATATAAATAAAAAGATTGATGGACAGATAGATAGATTGATTGAAAGAAAGATTGATTGATATATTGATAGATAAAATGATAGAGTGATTGATAGACAGATTGATAGTAATATAGAAAGATAGATTGATTAAATGATAGATAGATAAATAGTAAGATATACTTATAGATCGATAGTTTATTAGACATTTTGATAGTTGGATAGACAATCAAAGTAATAAACATATAATTCGTCAAATAAATTGATATGAAGAAAAATAGACAGATTGATAAATAGATAAATTAATTGATTAACAAATAGATAGATAAGACAACTAATAGTTAAAAAGATAGATAGACAGATAGATTGATTGATACACAATAGGTTGATAGTCAAAATTATAAATAGTTTGATAGAGAGAGAGATAGATAGATAAATAGATAGATAGATAGATAAATAGATAGATAGATAGATAGAAAAACAAATAGATAGAAAGGTAAAATAAATATTGATAGATTGATTGATAGATATTTTGATAGTCAGATTAATAGACAGATTGATAGAAAGCTAGATGATTGACTTATAGTCAGAGATAGATTAAAATATTGATAGATTTATAAATAGATAGATAGATTTATAGAAAGATAGATTGATTGATAGATAGACTAATAGATACATAGATACATATAGAGGTGTCAAACGGGCCGGCGCAGCACGGCACGGCCCGTTTTTCACGTGCCCAGCCGTGCTACCGTGCCGTGCCGTGCCGGCCCGCTCGGGCACGGGCGCACGGCAAGGCAGGGCAGGCGGGGCGGGGCGGGTCGGGTCTGTTTGGACCCGACCCGCGGTCTTTTTACCGGGGGCGGGGCCCGGTTGGGTCACGAGTCACGACTCACGACGCAGGCACGCGGGCCGGCGTGCCGTGCCAAGGCACGAGCCGTGCCGGGCCAGGCACGGCACGGCTCATCCCGGCACGGCCCGGCACGTGGTTTGTTCGACCGGGCCCGGCATGGGCCCGGGCACGTTTTTTTATCGTGCCGGGCCGGCCCAGGCACGGCCGAACCGTGCCGTGCCTCGTGCCGGGCCGGGCCGGCCCGGCCCGTTTGACACCTCTAGATACATAGATATATAGATCAATAGATTGATAGACACTTAGATAGATAAATAAATAAAGAAATTTAATAGAAAGAAAAGATTGGTAAATAGAAAGACACACATATAGATAGAGAGATAAATAGAAAGATAGACAGACAGAGAGAGAGAGAGAGAGAGAGAGAGATAGATAGATAGATCGATTGATTGATTGATTGATATATTAATACATAGATTGATAAACAGATAGATATATAGATACATAGATAGATAGATAGATAAATAGATAGACACATAGATAGACAAATAGATAGATAGATAGATAGATGGATATATAGATAGACAAATACATAGATAGATAGTTAGACATATAGATAGATAGATATATAGATAGATAGACTAACAGTCATACAGTTAGATAGATAAATAGATAGATAGATTGATAGTATATAGAAATATATATAAATAGATTAACAAATAATTAGATAGATAGTTAGTTAGATAGACAGATAAATAGATATATGGATAGATAAAAAGATAGACATATAGATAGATAGATAGATAGACAAATAAATAAAAAAAGTCTAACAAATAGGCAGATACATAATTTGATAGATAGACTAACAATTAAACAAACATAAAGGTAGATAGATAGTTAGATTTATAAATAGATAGATAAATAGATATATACATAGATAAATAGATTGATTGAATGATATTTTGATAGATTGATTGATAGACATATTGTTGGACAGATTGATTGATAGATTGATAAAAAGATATATTGAATGATAGATGTATAGATAGACAGGCAAATATATAAATAAATAGATAGATACTCTTATAGATAGATATGATAAAATATTGATAGATAAATAGATAGAAAGATAGACAAATAGATAGATAGATAGACAAATAAATAAAAAATAGACATATAGATAAATAGATTGACAGATAGATAAATTTATAGATAGATAGAAATATAGATAGATGATAGATAGATAGATAATCGATTGATAAGCATATAGATAGATAGATACATAGATAGAAATATAGATAGATAGAAAATTAGCAGATAGATAGATTAATTGATAGACATATAGGTAGGTAGATAGGCAGATAAACAAATACATAGATCGAAATATAGATAGAGAGAGAGAGATAGATATAAAGATAGAAAGATAGATAGACAAATAGAGTCATATATATAAATAGATTTTTATATTGATATTTAGATAGATAGCTAGACAGATATCTAGATAGATAGATAGATAGATAAGTAGATATATATAAAGACAAACAGATAGCTAGATATATAAATAGATTATAAAACTAATATATATATATATATACACAAACATATAGATATATAGTTAGATAGACAGATTGATAGATAAATATATAGTGAAAAAGAAAGATTGATAGATAGACATATAGATAGACAAATAAATAGACTGATAGATAGATAGAAAGATAGATAAACAAATATACAAATAGATAGACACTTAGTTAGACTGATAGATAGGTAGTAAGATAGATAAAAAGATAAACTGACAGATATATAGATAGATATAAAGATAGATAAATAGATAGTCAGATAGATAGTCCAATCAATAAATAGATATATAGATATATGAAAAGACATTTTGATAAACATATAAATAAATAGATATATATTTAAATAGATAGATAGATAGGTAGATAGATAGATAGATAGGTAGGTAGATAAATAGATAGACAAGTAGATATACAGATAGATAGACTAATATATCGATAGATAAATAAATATATTCATAGATAGATAGATATACAGATAGATAGACAGACAGATAGAAAATAGATAGATTGATAAATAAATAAATAGTAAAACAAATAAATAGATATACATAGAGGAAAGTAGTCAGGAAAGCAGACAATTAGGTAGGTAGGTAGATATACACATAAACAAACAAACAAATAGATACATAAAATTATAGAAAAAAAAATAAAAATAGACAAATAGATCAATAGATAGAGAGACTGATAAAAATATAGATAGATAGACCTATTGATAATCAAAATGATAGATAGATTGATTGATAGATTGATAGACATATTGACAGAGATATAGAAAAACTGATTGAAAAATAGATAGATGGATAGATAGATAGACAAATTGATAGACATACATATAGATAGATAGACAGAAAGATAGATAGATATAAAAAAAATAGAAAGATCTATAGATAAGCAGATAGATTGAAAAATTGATAGAAAGTTTAATAAATAGACTAATTGGGTGATTAATAAATAGATTTATAGATATATTGATAGATAGATAGATTAAAAGATTGATGAATACATAGATAGATAGATTAATTGATAGATAGATAGATTCCCATATATATATATATATATATATATTGACAAAAAGATTTAAATATAGAAAGATTGATAGATAGAAAGATATATAGATAGATAGCGAGAGAAACGGTCTTATAGTTAGACAAATAGATAGTCAGATAGACATAAATTTAGATAGATAGATAATTAGATAGATAGAAAGACAAATAGATTTATTGATTGATAGATAGATTAATATATAGATTGATAGATAGATGAAAATAGATAAATAGATAATTGATAGATAGATAAATAGTCAAATTAATAAAAAGATAGAAAGATAAATAGATAGACAAATAGATATACATATAGATAGACAGATAGATAGACATATAGATAGATAGAAAGATAGATAGACAGATGAATAGACATATAGATAGATAGATACACATATAGATAGATAGAAAGATATATAGACAGATAGAAAGATAGATTGATTAATAGAATGATTGAGAAATTAGAAGATAGATAGATAGACATAAAGAATAATAGACATATAGATTGATAGAAAAAAAAATATAGACATATAGATAGACTGTTGGACAAATAGATAGAATGACAGAATGATAGACAGATATGTAGATAGATAGATAGATTTATAGATAAATATATAGTGACAAAGAAATATAATTACATATATTAATAAAAAGATAGATATATAGAATAAAAAATAGATAGATATATAGAGAGATTCATAATAAATAAATAGATAAATAGATATAAAGGCAGATAGATAGATAGATAGATAGATAGATAGATAGATAGATAGATATAAAGATATGTAGTGAGATAGTTAGAGAAATGATAGAGAGATTGATATTTATATTCATAGATAGATTAAAAGAGATATAGATAGAAAGAGAGATAAATAGATAAACAGATAAATAGATAGAAAAATAGATAGATAGATAGATCAAATGAGGGATACATAGATATATATATATATAGATAGAAAAATAGTCAGACAGATAGATAAATAGATAGATAGATAGATATATAGACATATAGATAAATAGGTAGATAGATAGATTGATAGATTGATTGATAGAGAGATAGACACACAAATATATATATATATATATATATATATATATATATATATATATATAGATAGACAAATATATAGATAGATAGACAAATAGATAATTTGATAGCTAGAATTATAAACTAAATGATAAACAGATAGATTGACTATTAGATATATATATAGATATATAGATATATAGATATATAGATAGATAGACAAATAGATTAATAGATAGATAGATAGACATATAGATAGATAGAGAGATTGATAGAAAGAAATATAGATATACACATAGATAGATAGATAGATATATTGATTGATTGAATGATAGATTGATAGATTGATAAACAGATATACAAATATATAGGTAGATAATTACATAATAGGTAGACAGATTAATAAATAAATAGATAGATAAATAGCTAGATAGACAGGTAGAAAGATAGATAGATACACATATTGATAGATAGAAAGATAGATAGAAAGATAGATAGATAGATAGATAGACAGACATATAGAATGATAGATAGATATACAAATTGATATACAAATAGATAATACTACAAGAAAATATCGATTTAGCTATGAATTTTAGCTAGGGTTCATTCACTAGTTAAATGACAAGGGATTAGCTAGGGAATAGAAAGTGATTCATAATTTTTTTATGAAAAAATAAATAGCAACGGATTAGTGAGGAAAATTTTTCGAAGATTCGACTAAAGAAATTCGGGGGATTTAGTGATGGATTATAGATGGAAAATTTTCGTAACTTCCGCTCTAGAAAAGCGGTAATTTTAGCAATTGATTTTGTGATGGAATATCCCTTGTTAATAAAATCCTTGATTTAGCGATGAATTTAACGATAGAATTTCCCATGCTAATAAAATCATTCATTTGGTGATAGATTTTGCGATGAAATATTCATTGCTAATAAAATTCTTGATTTAGCGATGGATTTAGGGATGGATTTTTCCTTGCTAATAAAATCATAGCTTTAGCAATGGATGTTCCCATGCTAATAAAATCTTAGATTTACCGATGGATTTAGTAACGAATTTAGCAACAGATGTTCCCTTGCTAATAAAATCCTAGATTTAGCGACGGATTTAGCAACAGATGTTCTCTTACTAATAAAATCCTAGATTTTGCGACAGATTTAGCGACGGAATTAGTGATGGATTTTCCATTACTAATAAAATCCTTGATTTAGTGATGGATTTAGTGATGAATTTTTCCTTTCTAATAAAATTCTTGATTTAGCTACGGATTTAGCGATAGATTTTCTATAGCTAATAAAATCCATATTTTATCAACGGATTTAGTGAATGAATATCCCTAGCTAATAAACTATATATATTAGAGATGGATTTAGCGATGAAATTTTCTGAGAAAAAAAATCCTTAATTTTGCGATGGATTTAGCAACGAAATTTTCCTAGCTAATAAAATTTGTAATTTAGCGATGGATTTAGGGACGGATTTTCTCGAGCTAATAAAATCCATAATATATCGATGAATTTTTCCTAGCTTATAAAATTCATAATTTAGCTACAGATTTAGTGACGGTATTTCCCTAGCCAATATTTAATTATATAATTTTTTCTATTTATTATTTGTTTTAATATTTTAATTAATTTTGATTTTTAAATGTTTGTTATTGATCTATAAATGAGTAATCCTTGAAAAACACATTCTCCCAGCAAAATCATAAAAAATGATATTATAAATAATTAATTTAAAATATATAAAAATACAACAAAAAGTATATTAATAAGGACGAAAATAATTATTTTTATTATGTAATAATTTTTTAAAAATTATACAAAAAATTTTTCTAATATTTTTAATTAAGAAACTAAATAATTTAAATTATAGTAACATTAAATAATTAATTTAATAAGTATACAATTTTTTTCGATATTTTAAAAATTAAATTAACATACATTAAAATTTATATTAATTTAAATGTAATTTAATTCATTGTATGATAAAATAGAAAAAATTTTCAAAAAAACAAAATTGACAAATAAACTAGTATATTAATAATATACTTATAAGTATTAAAAAAATTTTGTGATTATAGAAAACTTTAAAAAAATAAATAATACAAATTTTGAAAATCTTGAAATATAATAAAAATATAATTTTTTCAAAAAAGTAAAAAGAAAATAAAATTATAATTATAAATAAATACATAGATGTTTAATCCTACTAAAATTTATAAAAATTAAATAATTGAGTAATATTTTTACAATTATCTTTTAACATTAAGTTTTTATTATAATAATAAATATTCTTTTTTTTAATTATTTTCTCACTTTAAGTAGTTTTTTGAATTTTTATAATTATTAATGATATCAAATAATATGAAATTTTATATGTTTAGAATTATTCAATATTATCTTCGTAAAAATTAATATGAATTCTTAAAAATTTATAACCATAAAATATAAATCTTTATATAATTTTTAACATTAAGAGTATTTTATAACTTTTAGGCGAGGGCTAGAAGACAAATCATCTTTTTATTTATGTCTTATTATATGAAGTTTGTTAATTTTGTATCTATTTGATATTTTTTTAAGGCAAAACATATTTTTTTATTGTTTATATATTTATTGTTTAATAAATATTATAATAAAAAATTGTAATTTATTTGTTTTTCATTTGTACCTTGCTACACAAACATTAATTTTGTTGAAACAATTTTGATAGTAAATAAAATTAATGAGTATTTTTGTATTTTATCTATATATTGTATTTTTAATGTTTTAATAATTAAAAATATAAATATTTTTCTAAAATATACATTCTCTCTCTCGACTTGACGCATCTCTAACAGAACCGAATTCCTCCACATTCTAAAATCTATCTCTTGATGCCGATTCAACTTAAATTAATTCGAGGTTTAAGTTGTAATTTGTTATTGATTTGAAGGGATGCTTATACATTTATTTTTCATTGATTATCTTGGATTGCTTAATCGAAGAGTAAGTGTTTTTATTTCTATTTTTTTTGTTTCGAATTTCTTCTTTAATCATCATGGTATGCTCGGATTTCGTATATAAACTTTTTCGTATACATGCTTCAAGCATTTGTGATATAATGTGTTATCATTGTGTGGATTTTTATGGTGACCGTATACAAAAACAATAAATAAATAGTATATATACTTAGGTATGCCGACTTGATATCCACAAAAATAGTATATATCAATATGCATGTGTATTTTATACATAACTAGTATACATACTTAGGTATGCCAACTTGATATCTACAAAAAATGTTCTAAAATGAGTAATGATTGAATTCAAAAATAAAATAAAATAAAATAAAATAAAATATATAAAATAGATAAAATAAATAAAATAGATAAAATAGATAAAATAGATAAAATAGATAAAATAGATAAAATAGATAAACTAGAAAAAAATCGATAAAATAGAAAAAATCATAAAATAGAAAAAAATCGAAAAAATCGATAAAATCGAAAAATATGAAAAAATCAAAAAATTTGAAAAAATCAAAAAAATAGGAAAAATCGAAAAAATCAATAAAATCGAAAAAATACATAAAATACATAAAATCGATAAAATACACAAAATACATAAAATCAATAAAATTCATAAAATACATAAAATCAATAAAATACATAAAATACATAAAATACATAAAATACATAAAATACATAAAATACATAAAATACATAAAATACATAAAATACATAAAATAAATAAAATACATAAAATACATAAAATACATAAAATACATAAAATACATAAAATACATAAAATAAATAAAATAAATAAAATAAATAAAATAAATAAAATAAATAAAATAAATAAAATATATAAAATATATAAAATAATAATTTAGCATGCCAAATTAAATTAAACTGATTATACTCGATTAAATTAGTTTGAACTATTCTACCAACTTCTAGAAAACTCAATAATATTCATACATGTAATAGAAAATAATTGAGCAAGGGTTTCTCAATTCACTTTGAAATGTTCTCATGATATGTGTTGTTGTGTTCTAAGAACCCCAAATTACTTTTATTTATAGGCAAGATTCCAAGTTTTTTAATTTTTGATACAACATTTAGTAAGCCAACACATATCTTTCACATGTCAAGTCAATCCTTGGTAGGTATACACATCATCATATAACAAACACATTTTCAAGCACTTGACATTAATGCATGAGAACACATAGTAAGCACATAATCAATACTTATCACTCATGTAAGCCAAGACATGGAAATCATACATACTAATACATGATATTCATGCAAGTAAGCATGTGATAAGCTTGTAAGTCAACATATGATATAAAAATAATGATTCTTATTAATTTTTTCAGACTTTATTGTCATTTTCCTACATGATTCATTTATATTATTATGGTTGCACTTATCTTTAACAAAGATAATCATAGTGTGTGTGTGTGTGTGTGTGTGTGTGTAAAGATTTATATTTACCATGTATCTAACATTTTGTAAATTAAATTTATCTCAGAATTATCTCAAACATAATAACTTCATATTTATGTTTCTTGAAATAAAACAATTATATTTCTAATAATTTCAATATTCCTTCAATAGATGTCTCGTAGTGTGTGATTCCTTATGATCTCTCTTGTGTTAGTGATGAGTCAACTTGTTGAATCAAGTTTAGTAATATTAAAATAATGATTTCATACTAATATAATAAGATCAACATATAGCAATGTGTCATGGACACTCAAGCTAAGATAGTATAAAATATATGAACCAAACTTTTTTGTACATAATTACTATCAAGAATAATATTTTTAAAAATAAATAGCATGGTAATAATAATCCAAACCAACAACAAGGTAGACTGATCGGCAAAAGATGATGAATACTCTAACACTAAAAATATGAGTCTGATCCTCGTAGATGTTGGATATGTTTTCCATGGAGCTATCATTTATCATGTTGTTCAGATGTTGGGACATGAATTTTACCTATTCTAATCATGAAGCCTCGTAGCTTATATACGAGCCAACAAATAATTTTGGGTTTAGTTTGGGAGAAGGGTAGGTAGATAAAAAAAGTATAATATCTTAAATATATAAAATTTTTGATTTAGATAGAAGATATAAAACTATTAAAAATATTTAGAAATTTTTAATGTTTATAATCTCCACAATGTCATGCAATACAATAGATTTTTTTTTACCAAAAATGTTTTATTAACTTTAATTTATGATTTTCCATAACAATATAGTTTATTATTACTCTAACAATTCAACTTCTACCAAATTTATATTAACTATAATTTATAGCATTAACAGCTGTGGATTATGAAGAGTTTGGGTATCTTTGTAATGTTGATGAATTTCATGCCATACAAGAGCATTCTATTTGCGATAACATTCGTTAGGACACCCTTTATCCTACCATGTTAATAACTTCATCTTTTAACACTCTATAATTTTTTTGTGTTGCAATATGTTTATTTTAAACAATTTAAAAAACTAATAAATATGAGTAGTAATTATTAGTTGAATGTTGTAGTTTTTAGTTGAGTATGATAATTATTTGTTGTAACCTACTAGCTTGAATCAAAGTTTCATATCTCAAAAAATTTGTTGCAGATATATCTTGTAATAAATAGTAATAAAGAATATAAGAAAATATGAGAAGTATTATGAAAATGTATGTATCATTAATGAAACATTAATTTATAATACTAGCAAATATATGTGAGTACTCTTTTTTGTGAGTACTCTTTTATAGTTTAATATGATATAAACATATTTACTAATTAATTTGTAGTCCAAAACATATATTATTAAATATTATTTCATATCTTAATAAAATAAATATAAATTATTATAATTTCATGAACATCAATACAATATAATAAAAAAATAGTAACATATCATAAAAATACAGCAAAATAAATTATAAAGAACATTAATAAGTTGTAAATAAAAATAAAAATTTCAAAACTATTGAAAATTATATTGTATTTTTATATTTTTTTATCTTGAGATAATAGGATGAGATGATTTATATAGATTAATAATATTTTTATATTCTTTTTGTATATATATGTGAATTTTTTTTTATTTAATAAATGATAATATCATTTTATAATTTTTATTCATAATATTATATTATTGTGAGATTTTATTTATTTTATTCTGTTGTTTTATTTTTTATGGTAATACTCGATATGTATTAATCTTCATATTTTTCCTCAATATATATATATATATATCTATCTATCTATCTATGGACATGCAGATATATGGAAGAAATTTATGATGCTTTAGCAGAACATTTCTTCGCTATAGAAGCAGTACTAAATGGCCATTCAAAGTAACATTCTGCTCATGTGGAAAATTGTAGAAATATATTAGTTCTTATCACTCTCTGTCTCTAAACATCATTGCTACTCATATTTTAGTTATTGTTGAGTTGTATGATCATATATAAATATTTGTATAATTATATATAAATAATTATATAACTTTATAACACCCTATATAATTAAATATAACTATATTTGTAAGTATGTATACATATATGTAAATCTATATATTTATTTAAAACATTATATATTTATGTATAACTATTTGTATTGAATATATCTATATATAACTATAGTTTAACTATATAAAAATATTTATAGTTATATATACTAAATGTATAATAACATATAACTATAAATAATTATATCTTATTATATGTATTACTATAAAAGTTGTATACATATCTATATTTAAATATATAATTTACAACTTATATTTAATATACATTTGTATATATTAGTATTCATAAATGTAATTTACTAAATCTATACCTATACATTACTATAGATATAGATATATAAAATTATATAAATAAATATATATACCTACATGTATAAATATAAGTTTACCTATATGTGTAACTATATGTATAATCACATGTAACTATATTTAATATCACATGAATAACAACATACAACATTATGTTTAATTATATGTGTATAACAAGATATAAATTTTTTAAAAACTAAATAAAACATTATATAATTAAATATAACTATATTTTTAACTATTTATACATATATGTATACATATATGCAAATCTCGATACTTGAATATAACTTTTTATATATTTATGTATAACTAAATAAAACAACTCATATGAATATATATATATATATAAAACTAAATGTTTAACGATATATAATTTTTTATAATTATACATATTATATATATAATAACAAAATAACTATACATAATTTTAAATTATTAATGTATAACCAATATTTAAATATATAATTAACAACATAATTTAATATACATTTTTATATAGTAGTATAAAAATGTATTTTAGTATATCCATACCTATACATAACTATATGTATAAATATATGGAATTATTTCAACAAATATATATACATACATGTATTAATATAAGTTTAACTATACGTGTAACTATTTGTATAATCACATGTAACTATATTTATAATTACATGTATAATAACATACAACATCATTTTAATTAAATGTGTATAACTATATATAAATATTAGTAAAACTAAATACAACTTTATATAATTATATATAACTATATTTTTAACTATTTATACATATATGTATACATATATGTTAATCTATATATTTGTTTATAACATTGTATATATTTATGTATAACTAAATTTAACTACTCGTATTATTATTATTATTATTATATATATATATAACTAAATGTTTAATGATATATAATTTTTTATAACTTTATATATTATATGTATACTAACATATAACTATAAATAATTCTAGCTTACTATATATATAACTATAAAAACTTTATACATAACTATATTTAAATATATAATTAACAATATTTATTTAATATACATTTTTATATATTTGTATATCCATACCTATACATAACTATATGTATAAATATATGAAATTATATAAAAATATATATATACATACATGTATAAATATAAGTTTAACTATACATGTAACTATATCTTTAACTACATGTAACAATATTTATAATTATATGTATAAAAACATATAACACAATGTTTAACTATATGTGTATAATTATATATATATATATATATAAATTCTTATAAATATAAAAATATTTATATAAATAAATATAACTTTATTTTTAATTATGTATACATATATGTAAATCTATATAATTGTTTATAATTTTGTATACATTTATTTATATTTACTTATAACTACTTGTATGCATATATCTATATATAATTATATGTTTAACTATATGTAACTATTTAATACTACATTTACTATTTGTATCTTAACATATAATTATATATGGAATAATATTAATTTGTTGAACTAATTTGAAATTAAATGGCAAAAGATAAAATATCAACAATATGGAAGCACGTATCATGAGAGTGTCCTATGATCAGGCTCATATATGGTATAATACAAATAAGGTTCATACTATTACCTAATCCTATCCCTTGGGTCTCATGCTCAAATATGAACTTATGTATGATAAATGATGTAATATTTGATAGATTTATATAGATGAAATTTTATTTTCATCTATATAATTTTTTTTTCTAACACTACACTCTTTATGTGTATCTCTCTCTCTCCCTCTCTAATTCTTCTTGTCACTCTATTTTTCCTTTTCTTTGTGTCAGACACTCTTTAGGGTGCAAAATGCTTTTTCTCTCTCCCTCTCTCTCCCTCTTTCTTTCTCCCCCCTCTCTCCCTCTTTCTTTCTCCCCCCTCTCTCTCCCTTTCTCTCCCTCTCTCTTTCCCTCTCTCTCCCTTTCACCATTTCTCTTCCCCTCTCTCTCCCTCCTTCTTTCTCTACTTCACTCTCTCTCTCCCTGTCTTTCCATCTCTCTGCCCCTCTCTCTCTCCCCATCTTATTTATCTCTCTCTCTCTCCCTCTCCTCCTTCAAACATTAAATATCTTTTTTTTGCTTTCATTTCATGTGCATTATCACATTTTGCACCGTTTATCTAGTATAACTGTGATATCTATTAATCTTTATCATGCTAAATTTGCTTTATCTATTAATGTAGATTCTACAAATGCATTGCCTCGATATTCACAATAAAAATTTTTAAATATTCACCTGTAAGTAATTTTATTTGTATATTTTGAAGTAATACAATGTTTTATTCAAAATAATGATTGGGCATTACTTTTTGTAAATAAAATTGGGCAAAATGAGCTCAGATCATTAGTGGATGTACAAAAAGGTTATTAATGGATTTTTGAATAAAGATTTTTTGACTGTGCTTAAAACTTTCATCGATTTTGCATGTAATCAAACGAGGTTGATGGATGGAGAAAAAATTAAGTGTCCGTGTAATCATCACAAGTGTTAGAATATCCATTTTTGTGATGCAAACACTATAAGATATCATTTGGCTAAATATGGCTTTGTGCTAAATTATTTTGTTGGATTTATCATGGGGAAAGTATAATGGGTCTGAATAATGAATAAGTATTGAATTGTTTGCTTATGGTGAAGAATCATCAAACACATACCATCGAATGATCATGGAAGTAGCTGGTGCTGAATTCAGTATGGATTACAAGCATGAAGCATCTAATCTTGAAGCTCAGAAATTTTATGAAATGCTTAAAGCTGCAGATAAAAAGTTGTGACCTGGTTGTAAAACACATTTGCAATTGTCATTTATGGCTCGACTTATGAGCATTAAGTTAGAAAATCATATGTTTGAGAAATTATTTGATCAGATGATAGAACTGATGAAAAAGATTATTTCGAATAATAATTTGATCATTAACAACTTTTACAACAATAAGAAGTTACTACGAGGAATTTGTCTACTATTGGAAAAAATTGATTATTGTTTAAATGAATGCATGTAATATTGTGGCGGTGATAGTGATTTAATTAGCTGTAAGTTTTGTAATCATCCTCGATTTAGGAAGGCACCTCATGTTGTAGCTATGCAACAAAAATTAAAGGTTGTCTTTAAGAAGATATATTATTTTCCATTAATTCCTTGATTACAGAGACTATATGCATCAAATGCTACAACAAATGATTTGAGGTGGCAATCTAAGATTGATGTTGAAGAAGGTGTAATGTGTCATCCATCAGATTCGCCAACTTGGAAGCATTTTAATTATATACATCAAGATTTTGTAGCAGAAAGTTGAAATGTGAGATTGGGTCTCTGCACTAATGGAATTCAGCCATTCGGCCAATCTGGACAATAGTATTCAACATGGCCAGTGATAGTGACACATTATAACTTGCTTTCGTGGTTTTGTATGAAGGAGCGTTATATGTTTTTGTCAATATTGGTTCTAGGGCCAAATAATTCGAAAGACATGCTGGATATTTTTTTACAGCCTCTTATTGTAGAATTAAATCATTTATAAGATGTTGGGGTGAATACATATGATATCTCAAAGAAGCAAAATTTCATTATGCAAGCAGCTCATATGTGGATGGTAAATGACTTTTCTGTATATTTAATGTTGTTTGGCTAGAGTACTGCATGGTGATTCGTATGCCCATTTTTATTGGCAAATTCTAATGCTTTTACCCTCAAATTTAGTGGTAAATAGTCATGGTTTGATAACCATCGTAGGTTCTACCTACGAATCATTTATTTCGAAGTAATAGAACCGTATTTCAAAAAAATAAAACTGTGATGACAGTTGCACCAGTAGTTCGTTCAGGAGATGATATTATGACAGAGATTCATTATTTGGGTTTGAAGATGGTAACTAAAAAGGAAGTTACTGAAAGTAATGGACCAATAAGCAAATTATGACATAGATTCAAGAAATAATATTTGGGACTTGCCCTATTGGAAGTACAATTTAATTCATCATAACTTAGATAGAATACATTTTGAAATAAATGTTTTTGACAATGGTTTCAACATTGTCCATAATGTAGATGGAAAAACAAATGATACTTTAAAATCAACACAAGAGCTGATTGATTACTATTGGTGTCTTGAATTGAAACTAAAAAAGGAAACAAGAAAATTTCCTAAAGCTGGCTACACCTTCGATAAGAAGGCAAGATAGAAATTGTGTGAATGAGTTAAAAATTTGAAATTTCGTGATGGATATGTGTCAAATATGGGTAGATGCATGGATATGAAGAATCTTAAGTTATTTGGAATTAAAAGTCATGAAGGTCATGTATTTATACAGAGATTAATACCAATTGTATTCCGTGAATTACTTCCACTAAGTGTTTGGAAGGTTCCTTATAGAAATTTGTTTTTCAAACAGCTAACTGAAACCACTATCAAAATAGATGACATGGTGAGGCTGGAGAATGACATTCCACTTATTATTTGTAAGCATTTTTTGCTCCATTTGTCGGTCCATTTGGCATATGAAGCAAGGATTGTATGGCCAGTGCAATTCAGGTGGATGTATCTTTTTGAGAGGTTAATACATATATATTGCTGTGTTTTATTATTTAGTACTTTAAGTATTATTGGAATTTAATCTAATTGAAACCTAACATTATGGATGTAGGTATCTTCGTAAGTCGAAATTGAATATTAGAAACAAGGAAAAAGTTGAAGGTTCAATTTGCAATGCATATTTAGTAGAAGAAGCATCATCATTTTATTCTTATTATTTTGAGGATCATGTAAATACAAATAATTGAAATGTGCCATGGAATTATGAACATCATGTGATGGTAGAAGATGATTCTGTGGACAAACTATCTATCTTCAAGCACCCTAAAAGAGCATTTGGAAGAGCAATGAAAAGAAGTATGACAGATGAACAAAGCAACCTAGAGCTACGTTTTACTTAATTGTGAGGAAGTTGCACCATATATTGAGTATGAATACCCAAAATGGTTGTAGGTTTAATCATAGTTTAATTTTATCTTTAATAGGAATTATTAAAAATTGATGTACATTTTTTTCTCTTTTTATATTTGTGTAGTATTTATGTTGAGCAATTAAAATATAGGCCTCCAGTAATTTCCAGCAAAGATATCGATTATGTGCTAGAAACTAAATTTGTGAATTGGTTAAAAATTTATGTGAGTATAATTAAGTTTTATATTTTTGAATTATTTAATTTATTAGTATCTTTTATTTGTTAATATCATTTTTTAATTTATGTCACAGGTAATTGATCACTCAAATGGAGATTCAAATATTTTCATTCAAAATTTAAGTAAAGGCCCGTTTAGATATGTGACAACCTATCCTGGGTATTTTGTTAATGGATATAAATTTCACACAATTGGTAACGGTTCTTCTAAAAAAACAATGAATAGTGGTGTATGCATTAAATGCTCAGGTTATAGTGCAGATGAGATTGATTATTATAGTCAACTTAAAGAAGTTATTAAGTTCTTGTATCCTGGACTCGAAAATAACAAGATTGTATTATTTATGTGCGAGTGATTTGATCCTATACGAAATGTGGGCACAAAGATTTATTTAGATTATAAGCTAGTGGATGTTAACTATAAACACTGATATAATTAATATGAGCCATTTATTATGGAGTCAAGCCTTTCAGGTATATTATTGTACATATCCAAGTTTATTTCTTGATAAGAGATATTGGTTGGTGATTTGTAAAATCAAAGCTCGATCAAAATTTGAAGTACCAATATCGTAACAAAGAAGTGCAGACTTAGAAATTGCACTGGCATTCCAGGAAGATGACAAAAATAATATTGAGCCTCTGAATGTAGAAGAAGATCTAGAAAATTTATGTGACTCAAATGGTGGCACAATAGAAATTGAAGATGATCATTTTCTATTTAAAGATGAGTTCAAACTTCTATCAGAATCAGATGAAATATCAGAAGATCCATTGGAGGATGACAGTGATACCGATAATTAAATTATTATAATTTTATTATAAATTTAAATTATCAAAGACTTTTTTATAATTTTTTGAAATATATCGATTTGTTTTATTCAAAAATGCATGCTTGTTCATCTATCTATTTATTTTTTATATTATTATGATTTGCTTACTTTCAATGTTATTTATTTATTTGTACAGTTTTATTCCATCTCACAAGTGTTCGACTAAAATTACAAAGGATTTCCAGAAAATGACTGATTCTAAATCTTTCTCCTGGAAGAAAGTTTCTGAATCGACAAAAAAGTCATATTTTAATGACTTTTAGGTAAAAATAATAAAACAAAATAATATTAAAATAATTATCTAATTACTTATCTTTTATGTTGGTTATTATTCAAGCAGTAAATAATTATGTTCTTGTTAATATAAATTCTTTTTTCATTTTTCTATTTCTTGAATCAGTACACATGGGGACCCAAATTTGATGGAAAGATAAAGTTATTATGAGAGATCAAAGCTGCTCAACGATATTCTGATTTTGTCCATAAATTAGAGAAAATGAAAGAAATGCCTGATTTTATATCCGAGAAAGACTAGCCTGAGTGGCATAATTATTGGGAGGAGCTAGATGTGAAGAAAAAATTAGATATTGCCAGCAAAAACCAACGAAGTGAGGTAGCTGGACTAGGTACAAAAATCTGTCGACACACAGGATGTTCAAAGTCAAGCATTGATCATGCTCGAGATTTGGTACAAATTTGAAATTCTAAACATTTTTAGATTTTGTGGTTGTCCTAATAGTCCAATAAATAAAATCTCTGCATGGTTTTATAAATTTTCTTTATTCTTTTTTACCATTTGTTTTTTATGACTTAATAAAAACATATTCTAGGCTGGAGAATTGTGTTGAGATCCAAATTTTTATTAGATTTTCAAAAAGATGCATGTGAAGAAAGTGGATGGTCAGTATGTTGACAACAAGTCTCAGATGATTGCTGTAAGAAATTATTATATTAATTAGATTTTATAAAACTATAGTAGATTATGAACATTGTTTTGAATGTAAAATATTTATTTTATTTTTGGTAAATCTAGAATAGTTTTTTTATCTATTTTATCTCAAGACCTAATGGAGGAACGTGTGACAGCTGCTCATCAATAAGATGAGGGTTCTATGGATCTTCAATCAATTGACTATGATCCTATTTATTTTGAGACAATAGGAGGTCGAAAGAAGCAGCGAGTGTACAGAATCGGCTCTAAGGGTGTGACATTTTGTTGTAGTAGTCATGCTTCTAATTCAACTATTTCAGCAATGGTGGATGAGGCATTCAAACAACAAGCACGGGAAACAAATGAACATATTGTAGATATGGAGACCAAAATGAAAAAGAAGGATGATCAGATAACTAATTTGTTGGAAGAAATACAAGAAATTAAAGAAATTAAAATTGTAATGCAACAGCAGATGTCCTATATGGAGTCATAGTTAGTGGTATTGGCGCAACAGATAGCATTCCGAGATCCAGTTGCGAATCCTCGTAAGAGAGGCTAACATTCCCTACAAATTATGAGGATGATTGAGTATGATAATTATTTTTGAACTGTTATTTATTTTTATCTTCGCGCAGCAAATAATTATGATATTTTTTTGCATGTTTCAATTTTTTTAATCTGGTTTTGTTCTCTGCATTTTCGATTAACCAAATTATGAATCTTTGCAGGACACATTATGTGAGACAAAAGAAAAAATCATGATTCAAAGCATTCAAACATTACAATAGTCCTTCCAATGCATGGGTGCCATATTTACCGATTTCAACTTTATCAAAAGAGGGCTAGCTTATCGTATCTTTTTTATTCTAAAAATATTTTATTTTTGCACTCTCTTCATCTCTAAACATAATTTTTGTACATCTTTTGGATTTTTGTTGAAGCTGTATGACAATCAACTTTAATTTGTGTTTGTTCAAGTCTATAATATTTGTTTTTATATATCTGTGAATATGTTTTTGTGTCCCTGACTTTTTTGGGTAGAGTTTTAGCCTATTATAGGTATGTAAAAGCTTATTTTCAACAGTGGTAGTGACGGTAGTGATGGTAGCGGTGATAGCGGAAGTGGCAGCGATGGCAGCGGAAGCATCAGCGGCGGCAATAGCGACAGTGGCGACAACGACTACAGCGGTGGTTGTGGTGGCTACGGCGATAACAGCGGCAGAGATGACATCAGCATCAGTAGTGGCAGAAGTGGCAGAAGCAGTAGCAATGGCATCAATAGCATCAGCGGAAGCTTTGGTAGTGACGCTAGTAGCGATGGTGGCGGGGTGACAATGGCAGCATCGGTAGCAGCAGCGGCAGCAACAATAGCGACAATGACAATGGCATCGACAGTGGTAGCAGCAATGACAGTGGCAGTAGCAATGACAGTGGGAGCGACAGGAGTGGTAGTGGTGGCGGGAGCATTAGCAACGACAATAAATGTGGTATATATATACGTATATAGTCAGTATATACGTACATACAATACTATAGTATTTTATGTGCATATATACTGAGTATATATATGTACTCAGTATATATGTACGCATAATACTGTAGTTTATATGTATATATACTATAGTAATATATGTACAAGAGAAATAATAGTATATATGTACATATTTGCTGCATCAATATATATTCATCAAAACATAGTTTGTTTTATTTATTTTGATTTGATTAGGTAGTTTAAATTTCATACAGATATGGTACCGCATTGTTTCCCATACAAAGCCTCTATAAGTGAAGACATATTTCAACAAACATGATACACTGTGACTTAGACAACATTTTTGCAGCAGAAAGTTGGTGGTCGAAGGAGTAGAGGAAGAAAAAGCAATGTCAATGAATTGATAGATTATACTTTTTGTACAGTCAGTAGATACATTGATTAATAAGATGGAATCTAATTTTTATTATTTTTTTGTTTTTGTTATTTAAAATATTGTATTAAAATAAGTTTTTAAATGAATTTTTTTTTGTTTAACTTAAAATTTTCATTTATAGTTTCTATTTCAATTTAATTTAATTTAAAAATATTAAATTATTTAATTAAATTTTTATTGGAACTATATGACAATCATTTGTAATTTTTGTCTGTTCATGTCTATAAATACTATTTTATATATCTGTGAATTTGTTTGTGTTTCCCCAAATTATTTGGATACAGTTTTAGCCTATTATAGGTATGTAAAACCCTATTATCAGTAGTGGTTGCAGTAGTGGTAGTGACGGTAGTGGCGGTAATGGTGCCAGAAGTGGCAGCGGTGGCGGCAGCATCGACAGCGGTGGTAACGGCACCGACAGCGACAGTGGCAGTGTCGGCAGTGGTAGCAGCAGTAGTGGTGGCAGACACGACAACAATGGCAGGAGTTACAATGGAGGCAGTGAAGGAAGCAGTAGCATCAGTGGCAACGACGGCTGCGGTGGTCGTGGCAGCATCAGTGGCTACAACAGTTGTAGCTGCAGCAATAGTAGCTACAGCAGAGGAGGCAGTGGCGGCAGCAAAGGCAGTAGTGAAAGTGGAGGCTACTCTGTCAGTGGCGGCAGCACCGGCAATAGCCGTAGTGGTAGCGACAGTAGTGGCAGGTGTGGCAGCTAGCGGCAGGGGCGACAGCGACAACGGAAGCAGAAAGAATGGCAACAAATTTGGTATATACGTACGTATATATTCAGTATATACGTACATATAATTTTGCAGTATTTTATGTACATATATACTGAGTATATATGTACTCGATATATATGTACGCATAATACTACAATTTATATGTACAAATAATGTAATAATATATATATGAGTGAAATACTTGTATATATGTACTTTTTTGCTACAGTAATATATATTTATCAAAACAATGTTTTTTTAATTTATTTTGATTTGATTTAGTGGTTTGAATTTCTTACAGATGTGGTACCGCATTGTTTCCCATACGATGCTTGTATAAGTGAAGGGATTTTTTAATAAACATGAAGCACCGCGACACGGACAACTTTTTTGCAGAGGAAAGTTGGTGATCGAAGGAGCCGATAGAGAGAAGACAACGTCAATGCATTGATAGATTATACTTTATGCACAGTCGGTGAATACATTGTTTACTAAGATGTAATATAATTTTTGTTATTTTTTTAGTTACTTAAAATATTCTATTAGTATATGTTATTCAATAAATTTTAATTGTTTAATTTAAAATTTTCAATTATAATTTCTGTTTTTATTAAATTTAATATAAAAATATTAACTTTTTAATTAAATTTTAGTTTAACCTATATGACTATCAACATTAATTTGTGTTTGTTCATGTCTATAATAACTATTTTTATATATTTATGAAAATGTTTGTGTGTCTCTGAATTCTTTGGGTAGAGTTTTAGCCTATTATAGGTATGTAAAAGCATATTATCAGCAGTAGTAGTAGTGACAACAGTGGCAGCGATGGCAGCGAAAGTGGTAGCGACTACAGTGGTAGCAGCAGCAACAGCCGGGGCTACAGCGATGGCAGTGGTAGTGGGAGTTGCAGTGATAGGAGCGGCGGAATCAGAGGCAGTGGCAGTGACTGCAGCAGTGGCTACACCTGAAGCAGTGGTGGTAGTGGTGGTAGCAGCAGCTGCATCAAAAGCAGCGGCAGCACCACAAGCAGCGGCAGAGACAGCAACGACAACAGTTCTAGGAGCTGCAGCGGGAGCAGCAGCAACAACACCAAATGAGGTATATATGTACGAATAAAGTTAGTATATACGTACATATAATACTATAGTATTTTATGTACATATATACTGAGTATATTTGTACTCAGGTTATATGTACACATAATACTATTGTTTTTATGTACATAAACTGCAATAATATATGTAGAAGTGAAATGCTAGTATATATTTACATATATACTTCATGATTATATATGTATCAAAACATAACTTTTTTTAACTTGACTGAGTGGTTTAACTTTCTTACAGATATGATACCGTATTATTCCTCATACAAATCTTCTATAAGTTATGAGATTTTTCACTAGACATTATGTGCCATGTCCCAGACAGCTTTGTTATAGTAGAAAAATGATGATCAGATGAGCAGGGGGAGAGAAAGCAATGTACATGAATGGATATATTATACTTTATGCACTCTGGGTAGATACATTGATGAATAAGATGAAATAAAATTTTGTTATTTTTTTATTTCAATTATATAAAATATTGAATTAGAATAAGATATTAAATGATTTTAATTTTTGTTTAATATAAATTATTTATAGTTTCAATTTTTATTTAATTTGATATAAAAATATTAAATTTTTTAGCCAACAAATTTTAATATAATTTAAATTCTAAAATTAATTTTGAAATTAAAATATATAGGGAAAAATCCCTTGCTAAATTAGCTAGGGAATTATCCCTAGCTAATTTAGCTTGGGAAATTTTAAAATTAGCGACGTATTTTACTCACTAATTTTATTAAGCTATGGACTATAATTGTCAATAAAATTTATAGACCAGCACTATAGCTAGGGAATCATCCGTCATTATTTTTGTTTAGCAATGAAAAATCTCATTTATGTTGCTAATTTATCTAGTGAATGTGTCTTTTTAGCAAGGAATTTTTCCGGCACTAACTTTTTATCTAGGGACATTATCCGTCACTAAATTTTAGCAAGAAGCGCTTTAGATAGGGAACTGATCCGCAAGTAATCCATCTCTATATCTCATTTAGCAAAGAAAAATACACATTTAGCTAGGGAATTATTCCTAGCTTTATGGGATTTTTCTTATAGTATAAATAGATAGATAGATATATATATTGATTAATAGATAGAATGATATCCAGAATGAAAGATAAACATATAGATCGGAATATAGATAGGTAGATAGATAGATAGACAGATAGAAAGATAAATAAATAAACTGATAGATAGATAGCCACATAGATAGATAGATAGATAAATAGATAGATAGATAGGCAGATAGAAAGACAGACAAATAGAAAGAGAGGTAGAT
Organism: Sapria himalayana; assembly: GCA_029783825.1. Lineage (NCBI taxonomy): Eukaryota > Viridiplantae > Streptophyta > Magnoliopsida > Malpighiales > Rafflesiaceae > Sapria > Sapria himalayana. The sequence continues at coordinate 24,440 of JAREIK010004720.1, read as the reverse complement.
AAATAGACAAATAGACAGATAGATAGATATATAGATATACATATAGATAGTTAGATAGATAGGCATATAGATAGATAGATAGATAGACAGGTAGTTAGATAAATTGATAGAAAGAATAATAGACAGATTGATAGACAAATTTATGGACAAATAAATAGACAGATAGATAGAAAGATAGATAGAAATATAGATAGATAGATAGATAGACAAATAGATATACAGATAGGTAGACAAATAGATAGACAACTAGATAGGTAGATATATAGATAAATAGATAGATAGACAGAAACATAGATATATAGATAGACATATAGATAGATAGATAGATAGATAGATAAACAAATAGTTAGACAGATAGATAGGCAGATAGATAGATATACAGATAGAAAAATATATAGATAGATAGATAGATAGAAAGATAGATATACAGAAAGATAAATAGATAGATAGATGGTCAGATTGATAGACAAATAGATAGACAAAAAGATAGTTCTATCGAATGTTTGATTTATAGACTTATTGAGAGATAGATTGGTAGAAATATTGAGAGAAAGATAGATATAAAGATATAAAATAGATAAATATACATATAGATAGACACATTGATAGATAGATAAATAGATAGATAGATAGACATTTAGATAGACATAAAGATAGACAAATAGAAAGACAAATAGATACACATATTGATAGACAAATAGATGTACATATAGATCAGTAGATAGATAGATTGATAGAAAGATAGACAGACACATACACAGATAGATATAAAGATAGATAAATAGATATATAAAGAAATAATAGATAGATAAATATATATATTGATTGATTGATAAATAGACAGTTAGATAGACAAAAAGATAGATTGATAGATATATACATATATTGATAGATAGATAGAAATGCATAAAAATACATAGATTGATATACAGATAGATAGATAGATTGAAAGATATATTTGATAGATATATATTTACATAGATAGATAGATTGATAAAAAAATATATAAATAAATAGATATATAGATAGATAGATATATATATATATTAATAGACAGAATGATTGATAGAATAATAGACAGATAGATAGACAGATATATAATTAGATTGATATATAGCTAGAAAAAAAGATAGATAGATAGTGAGATTGATAGATATATAGATATATATATATATATATATATATATATATATATCGACATATAGATAGATAGATATACAAATAGATAGATAGTTAGATAATTAGATAGATATATTGATTGATGGATAAATAGATAGATAGATATATAGGTAGACAACTATATAGGTAGATAGATTGATAGATTTATTGATTCACACATAGATATATAAACAGACAAAAAGATAGACAGATAGATAGATAGATAGACAAATAGAAAGACAAAAAGATAAATAAATAGATAGATTGAAAGATAGACAGATTGATAGATAGATCGACAGATAGATAGATAGATAGATATATAGATAGAATCATTGATTGATATACAGATTTTTAGATAAATTTATAGATATATTGATAGAAAGATAGATATAAATATAGATAAACAGATAGATATACAAATATATAGATAGATAGATAGATATATAGATATATAGACAGATAGGAAGATAAAAAGATACATAGATTGATAGACAGATTAATAGACAGATAGATATACAGATAGATAGATAGACATATACATATACAGATAGATAGATACCGTGATAGACAAAAAGATAAATAGATAAATTAATTGATATATAGATATGTAGATAGATGGATAGATATATATATAGATAGATGAATCATTGATAGATAGATAGATTTATAGTCAGATTGATAGACAGATAGATAGAAAGTTAGATGAACAATCAGATAGACAACTATATAGATAGATTTAGAGATAGATATATAGATAGATAGAAAGATAGATATACAGATAGAAATATAAATAGATACATATTTTTGATTGATATATTAATAGACATATAGATATACAGATAGTTAGATAGATAGATAGATCAATATACAGATAGTTAAACAGAATGATAGACAAATAGATAAATAGATAGAGAAATAGATAGATATATTGATAGACAGAATGATAGATAGAATAATATACATATAGATTGACAGATAGATAGAAATATAGATAGATAGATATATAGATAGAAAGATAGAAAGATAGAAAGATAGATAGAATGATAGTTAGATAGGCATATAGATATATCGACAGACATATAGATAGATAGATAGATATATCAACAGATAGATAGGCATATAGATAGCTATATATATAGATAAATAAATATACATATAGATAAATAAATAGATAGTTAGATAGATATACAGTTAGAAAGAAAGACAAAAAGATAGATAGATAGATAGATACACAAATAGATAGACAGATAGACAGACAGATAGATAAACAAAAAGACAGATAGATATAAAGATAGATAAACAAATAGATATATAAATATATAGACAGATTTATAGATAGAAAGATAGATAGATAGATAGATAGAAAGCAATAGAGATAGAATGATTAATTAATAGTCCGATTGATAGAAGATTGATAGATAAATAGATATAAAGATAGATAATTATATAGATAGATAAATAGACAGATAGATAGTCAAATAGATAAACAGATAGATAGATACATAGATAAAGATATAGAAATGCAAATAGAAGCATATATTTATAGATAGATTGGTAGGAAGATAGATAGACAAATAAATAGATATATAAATATATATATATATATATATAGACACATAGAATGATAGACAGAATGATAGACTGATAGATCGATAGATAGATATATAAATAGATAGACATATAGATATAAGATAGATAAATAGACAAATTGATAGAAACATAAATAGATAGTCAAATAGACTTATAGATAGACAGATAGATGGATAGATACATAGATAGATAGGTATACAAATTGATGGACATATAGATAGACCGATAGATTGATAGAAAGATAAACAGATAGATAGATATATAGATAGATACATTGATAGATAAATAAACAAATTTATTGACAAATAGATTGTTATTTAAATAGATAGACAGATAGATAGATAGATAGACAGACAAATAAGATAGTTAGACAGATTTATAGATGGATTATAGACATATTGAAAGAAGGAAAGAAAGAAAGAAAAATAGATAGATAGATAGAATGATTTAATGATAGATAGATTGATAGACAAATTGATAGAAAAATTGATAGATGAGTTCATAGATAGATTGATCTAAAGATTGATAGACAGATAGATATGCATATTGATAAATAAATAGATAGACAAATAGATAGATAGATAGACTGATAGACAGCTAGAAAGACAAATATATAGATAGATATATAGATATTCAAATTGATAGACAAATAGACAAATTAGAGAGGCAAATAGATAGTCAAACATACAGACAAATAAATAGATGAACAAACAGATAGATATACAAATAGACAAATAGATAGACACAGAAATAGATAGATAGATAGGTAGATAGGCTGAAAGATAGACAGACATATAGATAGACAGATAGATAAAGAGATATATAGATAGTTTGATAGATAAATTTATAGAAAGATTGATAAATAGATTAATAGATAAATTGTTAGATAGAAAGAAAGATAGCTAGAAAGATAGATAGATAGACATATTGATAGATAAATAGATCGACAATTAGATAGTCAAATAGATAGACAAATAGTAAAATAGATAGATTAGCATATTATTAGACAAATAGATAGTAAGATAGATAGATAGATAGATATATAGATAAATAGACAAATACATAGATAGATAGATATACATATAGAAAGACAATTATAAAGAAAGATAGATAAATAGAAAGATAGATAGATAGTTATAAATTTAGAAAGACAGATAGAAACATAGATAGGTAGATAGAAGATTGACAAATAGATATACTTATATATAGACAAATAGATGGATAGTTAAATAGATAAATAGAGAGATAGATTGTCATATAGATAGATAGAAAGATTGACAGATTGATAGACAAATAGAAAAAATATACATAGTCATATTAATCGATTGAAAGATAGACAGATAGACCGACAGATAGATAGATATAAAGATTTTCATATCGATAGACAGATAAATAGACAAATAGATAGATAGATAGATATATATATATATATATATATATATATATATATAGATAGTTAGATGTATATATTCAAAGATACATACATGCATAATAGATAGAAAGATACATATGAAGATTGATAGATAGATAAAAAAATCGATATACAGATAGATATAAAGATTGACAGATAGATAAAAAAATAGATATATAGATAAATAGATAGATAGATAGATAGACACATAGATAGACAAATAGATAGTCAGATATATAGATAGATAGACACATACATAGATAGATATAAAGACTAATAGATATATAAATAGATAGACAAATAGCTAGAGAGATAAAAAGATAAATAGATCGATAGACAGAATGATTGATTTAGAGATAGACACAGATATATAGATTGATAGTTAGATATATAGCTAGATAGATGAATAGATAGTCGACATATAGATAGATAGATAGTTAGTTAGTTAGATTGATTGATTGATTGATAGAAACACAGACAAATAGATATATAGATTGATATATAGAAAGATATATAGATAGTTAGATATATAGATATAGATATAGATATATATATATATATATATATATATATATATATATATATATATATATACAGATAGACAAATTGATAGTCAGAGACATTTAAAAAATAGACAAATAGATTGATAGATAGATATATAGATTGATGGATATATAGATATAGATAGATAGTTTGTTAGTTAGTTAGTAAAGGAGGCTAACAGTCATGCATGTAGGCAGACATAGAAACAAATAAACACAAACAAACAAACATAATGATAGACATACATACATACAACCATATAGACAGACAGACAAATATAAAAATCGACACAGAAATAGAGAGACACACTTTAGATAGGCAGATATATATATATATATAGTTTGATAATTAGATTAATAGATAGATAGAATGATAGATAGATATATAAACAGATTTATAGACATATTGAAAGATAGATAGACCAATTATTAGTCAGATAAATAGACTAATATATTGATATATAGATAGATAGACAGACAGATAGAGAGATAGATAGATAAATAGATGAGATAGATAGACAGACAAATGGAAAGACAAATAGATAGATAAATAGATTGATAGACATATTGATAGAGTGATAGATAGACATATAGCTAGTTAAATTGATAGTAATAATGATAGACAGATTTATAGATAGATAGATAGATTGATTGATAGATAGATTGAAAGAGAGATTGATAGACATATATATAGATAGATAGATAGATAGACCAAGAGATTGATAGATAGATATAAAAATAGATCTATTTATAGATAGATACATGGATAGATATATAGAAAGATGGATAGACAAATAGAAAGAAATATATAAAATTTGATAGATAGACAATGGACTTACATATAGATAGATAGATAAATTGACATATCGATAGAAAGACAGACATAGAGATAGATAGATATAAAGATAAATAAATAAATAGATATTCATATTGATAGATAGATTTATGAATATATAGATAGAAAGATAGATTGATTGATAGACAAATAGAATGATATATAGATATACAGATAGATACTTATATAGATAGATAGATTATAAATAAATAGTCAAATATATAGATAGATTGAAAGATATACAGATAGATAGATAAATAGATAGATAGACAGACATAAAAAAGATAGAGATATATAGATTGATTGATATATAGATAGATAGATAGACAAATATATAGACATATATACAGATAGATAGATAGAAATATAGAATGATAGAAGAAAGATAGTTAGATAGATTGATTGATAGATAGATAGATTGATAAACAGACAGACAGAAAATTAGGAAGATAGATCGGTAGACATACATACAAATAGATAAACAAACACACAGATATAAAAATAGAAAAATAGATAGTGATATAGACAAATAGATTGATAGACATACATATAGACAGAAAGATAGTTACTCGGTCAGTTAGGTAGGTAGGCAGACAATCAAGCAGGTAGACACACCGACAAATAGATAGAAAGACAAGCAAATAGATAGTTAGACAAATAGATTTACAAATGAACATATAGACATACAAATAAATAGGTAGACAAACAAACTCATAGAATGATTATAGATAGGCAGTTATATAGTTAGTTTGATAAATAGATTAATATACAGATTGATAAATAGATAGATAAACATATTGATAGATAGATATATAGATTTATATATAGTTAGATAGATAGATAGATATATATATATATATATATACATACTAATATATAGATAGATTGACGGACAGATAGATAGACATATAAATAGACAGATAATCGAAAGAGAGATAGATAGATAGATAGATATATATGTATATATATATATATAGACAAATAAAAATTTAAATAGATAGATATATTGATATATATACATATAGATAGACAGATAGATAGAAAATAGCTAGATATATTGATAGAAAGAATGATAAACCAAATGATATAGAGATTGACAGACAGATTAATAGATAGATAGATAGATACATAAATATATAGATATATAGATAGATAGACAGATACATAGATATATTCATAGAAAAATTGAGAAATAGATTGATGGACATATAGACTGACAGATAGATAGATAATTCAATAGATAGATAGAGAAAAAGATTAACAAATAAGTCGATAGATAGATAGAAAAACAGATTGATAGATTGATTAACAGATAGATTGACAGTTTGTTAGACAAACAGAATGATTGATTGATAGTTAGATAGATCTATAGATATATATATAGTTAGATAGAAAGACATATCGATAAATAAATAGATAGATAGATTGATAGATAGATAGAAAGATATAAATATAGATATACAGATAGATATATAGATAGATAGATATATATATATATATAGACAAATATATAGATAGATAGATAGATAGTCTTATAGATATATAGATAGATAAATAAACAAATAGATAAAAGATAGATATATAGATAGATATAAAGATAGATAGTTAGATATATAGATAGATAGATAGATAGACATATAGATTGATTGATAAATAGACGGATACAAAGACAGATAGATTGAAAAACATTCAAATAGATAGATAGTTAGACAAAAGGTAGACATACAATTAGATATATAGAAATACTATCTATAGATATATAGATAGACATGTAGATAGTCAGGTAGGTAGGTAGACACCTAAAAAAATAGACAAATAGATAGATAAACATACATAAAGAGAGACAAACAAAAAAATAGACAAGCATACAAATAAATAGACAAACATATAGATAGTTTAAAAATAGGTAGATATATAAACAATTTGATAAAGAGATTAATAGAAAGATTCATAGATAGATAGACAAAAAGCTAGATTAATTAAGAGAAATAACAATTTTCAGATTTATTGACAAATAGATAAAAAAATAGATAGACAGAAAGATGGACAGATGGAGAGAAAAAGTTAGATAGATAAAAAGACAAATATACAGGTAGGTAGATATACAAATAATTAAAAGATAGAAAGATATATAGATAGATAGGTAGATTGCTTGATAGACAGATAAATAGATAGATAGATAGACATGTAGATATTTAGATCGAATGATTCATTGATATATAGATAGATTTATTAATAGATAGATTAATAGATAAACATATTAATAGATAGATAAATAGATAGATAGATAGATATACAGATTGATAGATATATAGATAGATAGATAGATAGATTGATTGATAAAAATTAGATAGATAGCTTGATAGATAGATTGATAAATTAATAGATAAATAGTCAATTAGATAGAAACATAGATAGATAGATAGATACATATACAGAAAGATTAACATATAGATAGATAGATAAGTAGATAGACACTGCATTTATAAATAGACTGAGAAAGAAAAATAAACAAACAGATAGATAGATTGAAGAATATAATAAAAGGCAAACATATAGTTAGAAAGATAGTCAGTTAGTCAGTTAGGTAGGTAGGTTGGTAAACAGTCAGGTAAGTTGACACACAAACCAGTAGTTAGACAGACCAGCAAACAAACAAATAGACAGATAGACATGCAAATAAATAGGCAGACAAATAAACACATATAAAGACTATAGATTGTTAGATATATAGAGAGTTCGATAAATAGATTAATAGACACATTGATAGATAGATAGATAAATATATAGACATATTGATAGACAGATATATAAATAGATATATAGATAGATAGATCGACAGATAGATTTATAGACATATTGATAGATAGATATATAAATAGATAGACAGATAGATAGATAGATAAATAGACAAATAAATTATAAAATAGATAAATAGACATTTAAAAAGATAAATAGATATATATATATATATAGACATATAGATGAATAGATAGATAGAAAGATAGCTAGATAATTTGATATAAAGATTGATAGATAGAATGATGGAGAGATTGATAGAAAAATTAATAGATAGATAGATAGATAGATAGAAAGGTAGATATATTGATATATAGATAGATATACATATACATAGATAGTTTGATAGACAGATAGATAGACAGATAGATAGACAGATAAATGAATAAATAGATTGGCACAAAGATAGATAGACATATAAATATACATACAGATATATAGATAGATAGATAGAGAGACAAAAGATTAACAAATAGGTAGAATGATAGATGGAAAGAGAGATAGATAGATAGATAGACATATTGATAGACAGATAGACACAGATAGATAGATAGATATTTAGATAGATAGATTTATTGATTAATAGACATATAGATAAACAAATAGATAGATATATAGATAGATAGATATATAGATAGATAGATATATAGACATATAGATAGATAAATAAATAGACAAATAGATAATCAGATAGAAAGATATAAAGATAGATATATAAATAGCTAGACAAATAGATAGACAGATAGATAGACATGTAGATATACAAATAGATAGATAGATAGATAGATAGATAGATATACATATAAATAGATAGATAGACAAATATATTGGCGGATAGAATGACTAATAGATAGACACACACACACACACATATATATATATATATATAGACAAATAGAAAAAAGATAGATAGATAGAATTATAGATAGATAAATAGCTAGATAGTTAGAAAGGTAAATAAACTGATAGACAGATTGACAAATCGATAGTTAGATAGATAGTCAGATTGAAAAGCATAAAAATAGATAGATAGATTATTAGATATATAAATATATATATATATATAGAAAGACATACAATCAGTTAGTTAGTTAGTAAGGCAAGTAAACAATAATGTAGGAATCCAGATACACAGCCAAATAAACAAATAAATTGCCATAAAAACAGAAAGATACATAAAAAAATATATAGACAGATATGCAAATAAATAGACAGATACACAAACATAAAGATAGATTGCAGATAGGTAGATATATAGACAGTTTGATAAATAGATTAATAGATAGATTCATAGATTGATAGACAAATAGAAAAACAAATAGATTGATAGATAAACAGATAGATATATAAATAGCTTGATAAATTTATAGAAAGAATGATATATAGATTGATAGAAAGATAGATAGGCATATAGATAGATAGATAGATAGATAAATATATATAAATATAGATAGATAGAACGATGGACAAATAGGTATGTAGATAGACAAATAGATAGAAAGATATAAAGATAAATAGATAGAAAGATATAAAGATAAATAGATAGATAAATAGATTCATAGATAGATAGATAGATTGATAGATAGATAGATAGACAGGTAGATATATAGATATAATGATTGATTAATAGATAGATAAATAGATTGATTGATTGTTAGAAAGACATATTGATAAACAGATATATATATAGATAGACAGCCAGATAGATAAATAGATAGATAGACAGATATATAGATAGATAGATAGATTTATAGATATATAGATAGATAGATAGATTTATAAATGATAGATATATAGATATATAGATAAATAGATTGATAGCTAGATAGATAGATAAATAACTAGATAGATAGATAAACAGATAGATAGATACATAGACACACACACATATAGATAGATAGATAGACATATAGAAAAATAGACAGATAGATAGATAGATAAATAGATAGACAAGTAGATCGATAGGCATATACATAGATAGAAAGTTAGTTAGCTAGTAAGTTAGTTAGGTATGTAGATAGTCAGGTAGACATACACACAGACAAATAGATAGATTGATAGATAGATAGGTAAACAGATAGATAGAAAAAGAGACCGACAAACAAATTGATAGACATACAAATAAATAGGAAGACAACCAAACACATAAAGAGACTATAGATAGGTAGATTTATAGACAATTTGATAAATAAATTGATAGATAGATAGATAAACTTATTGATAAATAGTTATATACATAGATATAAAGATTGATAAATAGATAGATAAATATGAAGATAAATTGATTGAAAGATAGATATATAGACATATACATATACAACTAGATAGAAAGATAGCTAGATAGATTGATAAAAAAAATGATAGACAGAATAATAGAGAAAATGATAATCAGATTAATAGATACATAGATAGAAAGAAAGGCAGATAAATAGATAGATAGATATATATATTTTTATATAGACAGATAGATATATACATAGATAGATTGATAGATAGATAAATAAATAGATGGAAAAATAAATAGACATGTAGCTACATAGACAGATAGATAGATAGACATATAGATTGATAGATAGATAAAAAGATTATCAAATACGTAGATTGATAGATAGATATCGAGACATATAGATAAATAGATAGATAGACAAAAAATAGACAAATAAAATGATTGATTGAATGTTATATAGATAGGTAGATAGTTAGTTAGATAGATAGAAACATTGATAGATATACAGATAGATAAATAAATAGATAGATAGATAGATAGAAATATTGATAGACAGATAGAGAGATTGAAAGATAGATCTATAGATAGATAGATATATATATATATATAGATTGACATATAGATAGACAGATAGAATGATAGATATATAGACATATATAAAGATTAATAGATATACAAATAGAAATTCAAATAGAAAGATAGACAGATACATAGTGATATAGATAGACAGATAGAGAGATAGAGAGAGATATAGAGAGATAGATAGATAGATAAATAGACATATAGATAAATAGATAGACAGATATATACACAGATAGATAGACAGACAAATAGATAGATAGATAGATTGAATAATTTAAAGACTAATAGATAGACATAAATATTGATAGATATATATAAAAATTGATAGAAGATAGATAGATAGATAGTTAGATAGATAAATAGATTGATTGATTGACTGACAGATAGATAGATAGATAGACAAATAGATAGATAGACAAACACATAGAGTAAAAAACATAAAAATAGATACATAGATAGACAAATAGGTAGACATGCATATAGATAGACAGACATACAATCTATCAGTTAGTCAGGCATGTAGATAGTCTAGTAGGTAGGTAGACAGAGACAAATAAGCAGATAGACAGACAAACACACATAAAGAAAGAAAGATTAAAAAATAGGCAGATAGTTAGACAAATAAATAGATAGTTAGACTAATGTATAGTCACACTATTGATAGGCAGATATATAAACATTTTCATAAATAGATTAATAAACAGATTCTTAGATTGATAGATAAACAAATAGAAAGAAAAATAGATCAATAGATTGATAGACATATAGTTAAACAGATAGACAAATTGCTAGATATATTGTGAAAAAAAATGATAGTCAGAATAATTGATAGATAGAAGGACATATATAAAGATAGATGGATGGATAAATAGATAGATAGATATATAGGCAGATAGACAGACAGGCAAGTAGATAAACAAATAAATAAAAATATAGATTGATAGACAGATTTATAAATAGATAGTTAGATATGTAGATAGATAGAATGATTGGTTGATAGATAGATAGATATACAGATAGATAGATTGATTGATTGATAGATAGACATATCGATAGATAAAAAAATTAATAGATAGACAGACTGATAGATAGACTGATTGATAAATAGATAGATAGATAGATAGACATACTAGATAGATATAAAGACACTACAAGAAAAAGTGCAAATAGCTAGAGAAATTTCACTAGCTATATGGGCTTTTTCCGTTGCTTAAAAGGAATATTGACTGAAATTATCCAAAGCAAAAGTTCTCATCACATAATATTAATTAGAATATAATTCCTTAAAATTTTTTAAATAAAAATTTTTTAGCTAATTATTTTTTTTTCTTGCTAATTTTGATCTTAATTAAGAATAGTAATTAATATTTTTCTACTAGATACATACATATAATTCCCTAGCTAATTAGTGAGGAAATATTCTCAAGCTATTTTCATTACAAAGCTATTTTTACAATTTTTTTTACGAAAAATTTGATTACATATTTTTAAATTTTTTATTAAATTGAATATAAACATATACTCTAAACAATTTTTTATAATTAACAAAAAGCAAAAGAATTTCAGAAATTATTCTGATATAATTGTTACATAGTTAAAATAGAAACATAACATAGGTATATAATCATTTAAAATAAAATCATCATCCTCATCATTAGATGATGCATTTGTGCTAGCCTCTTCTGCGTTGTTTCTCTGCCGGAACTCTGTGTGCTATCTGTTTCATTGAGACCACTAACTGTGACTCCATATAGGACTACTACTATTGTATTACATATGGTACTTCTCAATAAATTTATTTTGAACTTCTTCAACAACATAATTGTCAACACTGAAATCACAAATCAAAGCCACAATATTATAAACTAATGAAGGCAACTCTAAACACAAAAGAAAACCTAACACATCTGAAGGAAAATATTACTTAATTTCTAGATGCATTGGTTGACAAAATCCAGCAGCTAAAGCATCTACAACAAATTTATCTCCTAATTTTAAGCACTTTACCGATATCTTTTCATTCTTTTTAGGGGCTGCATATATGAAATAATACTTATCATCGAACATGTTTCAGTCCCATGTCCGAGTCCAACACCATGTTTTTCCGTTCAGTATTAAGGATCAAGACACTCACTGGAGCCTCCAAGAGTCTGACTCCAACACCACTAGCTAACTCATTTCATTATTCTGAGACACCACACTTATGTGTCCCATGTTTCCCAAATGTAGACGAATATTTTTTCTCCATATCCTACAAGTCAAACCTAGCAAAATGATATGATGCCATCAATTAATTAGATACATAAAATGATACACAAACTGATTATCAACTTGTTTTTTTAAACAAGAATTCTAACACATGGAAATAATTGACACTCAATTTAAGGTGAAATATAAAGGGAAGTAGCAAAATCAAATGAGAATCAGCTGAGCAAACAACTGGTGAAAAATGGAAGAAAAAGAAGGGAGCTTTGTCTGTCCATCATGCACCCTTGTTATTGCATCTGAGCAACCAGCACCAGCATCAAAATGTCCACCTTAATAAACAAACAAACACCAAAAACAAGCACCACAATTGGGAGTGTGGTTGCATCAATATGTGTTGGCTCATAGTAAAGGAAGTAATCTAGCATTCTTTTGGTCTTATATGGCTATTCGCTTCTCGACACAAGCTCAAACTACATCAATTTTAAGGCTCAAACAGAAACAATTCTAAGGCTTAAACAATATCAACACAAACACAAAAATTGTCATTTCACCGTAAAAACATTTAAAAAAACAAAATCAAAATCAAAATCAAAATACTGGATGTTGTGCAACACAAACTACATCACCTCAGCATGTTGTGCACCACCACCATGCATCTGTAGGTGACTATGCATGCCTCCTATCACACATTGTGCATGCATACTACCCTTATGCAAGAAGTTGTTGGCCATATTGTGCATGCACCTGCTACCTTGTATTTCTTTTGTTACTACAGATAGTGGTGGGCGACCTTCTAGAATTTGTAATTTCTAACTCACATATATATCCATACATCTAATATTATGTTAGCAATTAAAATACAAAAAAAAATAATACTCGATAATCAAAATGTCATATAACTAAGATTATTATATAATGGACAAAAATAATTAGTGTAGCTCAAATTAAGTAATCTCTTTATAAGTATCCAAAATGAAAAAAAATAAAAAAATCAACAAAAATAATATATTTTCTCAACACATGTTCATATATAAATCACTATCCCCTCAAATGTCATTGTATTTAACATTTTTCAAAAGACTAAATTGACTCTCTTATAAATACAGAATTATGATGGATTTACTATCAAAACTAAGAGGAGCTCAAATAGAATGTGAGAAACAAGTGCAAAATGTTCATCGACCTCAAAAGAGATCTCAATCTTTCATAGCTTATCACATGTCTAAGTATGTTAAATACTACATGATATAAATTTATTATAAAAAATTTATTAAACTAATTATACAGATAATATATGTAATATAAAATTAGATAATTAAAAAATATTTGAACTTTTTTATGACACTCTCCATTATTCCAAAAAAAAATATAAAAATTTATAAAAAAGTCTTGCATTTAAACCTTCATTGAAAAAAAATATTAATTAGATTCAAATGTATTAAGTTTAAGGGAAAACAATTGCATATCAATCTATGCTCATGGAAAATAGATCAATAATATTAATCTTTTCATAGGTAACAAATAAAACTTATCTTGTAAATAAAAATAATCAAGTAATTGTTGTTTTCTAATTTATATTAAATAATTTTAGTGATGGATTAGCCATTTTAACAAAATAACTGGGTCAGTTAATTAGGTCATGAGTCATGAGTGCCCAAAAACAACTCATGCCTAGGACCTAAGTAGCTCTGCACATGCATTGTATTGGGTAATGAGTTAGAATGGTCCAACCATGACCTTAGCACAAACAATTCTTAGGCAAGAGTAATGTGTCACAAATAGCACATTGGGCTAGCCCACACCACAACCACAAATGGCATATAGGGCTAATAAATGTGGGTCAGCAAAACCCATGGTCTCATGCCATACACGACCATGCCATGCTGAACTAGTTAGACACTCATACTCACGATAAAATGCTCATAAGAGTGCCCCAAGGACTGTGTCACTTCATCAAAACCCTTGACCTATGATACAAGACCTGATGGCCATAATCAATGAAAAACGGTGAAAGTATATAGAATCTATGACCTATCAAAGGTACTACATTACATAATATATTTTTTATATTATTTATTTAATACATGAATACAAGAATACATAAAACTTTTATTAGAGCACATCTTTTTACTATGACATCCTTTTTTTAAGTGCAAAACATGAATCCAAACAAAAGGTAATCCCAAAAATTTTCATATTATGATTTATCTCAATCCTGAAAATAATCTAAGTGAAGGAAAAATCAACATATGCTTACCTTGCAATCTGAATTAGTTGCCACAAATTTTCCTAGTGATAAAGAAGCTTCCCTCTGACTCTCAGGGCAGCATGAGCTATTTATCAGGAAAAAATTTTAGAGAATTATTAAAAGCAAATTTAAATAGCAAAATTATAGTAAATCAAAGTAAATTTAGATAGTAACTTTGGATAATGATATAAAAATAGAATTTGATCTGATACATAATGAATAGAGATTTAGTTTTCCAAAAAAAGATACAAATGGAAGGACCTAAGCAAATAGATAACAAGCACTAATGCCCTAGTAGATAGAACTTCTTTCTTAATGTTTGGAGATGAGTGAACCAAATTTCCAATCACACCTACCTACAACAATAAAAATAATTGGTCCAAATAAGAAAATAAAGGCCAAGATCAAAATTTCAGAATAATAATAACTAAAAAACATAATTGAGGTCTCAATTTTTAAGTAAAGTAACTGCTTCATAATGTATAGCAACATCTTCTGAGCACAACATTAAGATGAGAGTGGAAAAAGAATTGCACTCGAAAATCTAAAAAGTCAAAAAAATGCATTATTTCATAAATAAAAAAAATTATATTATAATATAGTATTTCATATATATATATATAATGGTTATAATTTTTTAATAATTCAATTTATTTTTTTTTGAATATAATATGAAATAATTATAAAGGAATTAAATTTCATATTATTTGATATAATTTATAATTTATAAAATTCCAAAAATTACTTATAGTGATAAGATCATTAAAAAAATTATATTTATTATTTTAATAAAAATAGAATATTAAAAGCTAATAGTAAAACTCTTACTCATTATTTATTTCATATAAAATCACTAGGGACAAAAAAAAACTTGAATTCGAATCAACTTAGGGTGAATTTGGTAATACTTTTCAAAAGTGTTTATATGGCTAAAAATAATTGGAAGTATTTTTATGACAAAAAATTTCATTAGTAATATTTTAAATAACTCATTTGAAATCCTAAAAAATACTTGAAGTGTTCTTTTCATAACAACATTGAGATATATATTTTTTAAATCAACTAAATTTTTCTTGAAGTAATTAAAATATTTATGCATAAATCTTTAAATATGAATTTATTTTCTTTTAAATTTTATTAAAAATTTGAAATTTTTTATATAATTAAAAGTTTCAAATCTCTTAGTAATTATTTTTTTAAAGATTCTCATAATCATAAAAATATATATTTAACTTTAAATAAAATAAAAATTTACTTGTTTATTTGTTAATTTAAATATTTTTATAATTTTTTTATATAATCATAAAATTAATTATATTTGATTTTTGTTAGTAGTAATTTTTATGTATGTTCTTTATTAATTAAAATAATTTAAATAATGCTTATAATTACATAGATAATTATTTAATGTTTTTAATACAAATATTAAAATTTTGTAATTAAATATTTTAGAAATATATTTTGTATAATTTTTTAAAAATTTTATAATCATAAAAATAGTTATTTTTATCTATATTAATATAAATTTGTATTTATATTTATATATATATTTGAAATTATTTATTTATAATATCCTATTTTTATAATTATATGAGGAGAAGGTGCCTTGCAAGGAATGCTCATCCATAGACCATGACAAACCTTGAATATACAAAAGTATATAAAATATTTAAACATATAATATATAAAAAAAATTAAATTAGTATAAATTAGCAATGGAAATTATCCCCAGCCAAAATAGATAGGGAAAAATTAATAGTTAAATGCATATATTTTGTTAAAAGTATCATTTAAGGAATAATCACTTGCAATTGAATATAAAATTGTAAAAAAAAATATATAATATTATTTAGCAAGGGAATTTTTCTTGAACTAATTAGCTAGGGATCATCTATCTCTAGGGTCATTGCTAAGATGCTCAACATTCTTTGCGGAAAAATTAATGATAATTTTAGCTAGGGATAATTTCCAATAGAAAATTTTTTACTCTAATCCATCACAAATACATCAAAAATCCATCAATATTATATAATTCAATGCAAAATTAAACTTATCTTGCTATTCCCTAGCTAATCCCTTGCTAATTATCAAAGGTTTTTTCTCTAAATAAATTTCCATAGCTAAACAAATATTTTTTTAGAGAGATAGATAACTAGATAGATAGACAAATGGATAGACAGATAGAAAGATAGATAGACAAATGGATAGACAGATAGAAAGATAGATAGATATATAGATTGATATATAAATAGACTGATAAATAGACAAAAATATAGATAGATAGATAGAGAGATATATAGATAGATAGATAGAAAGTTAGATAGATAGATATATAGACCAAAAGAAATGCTGATAGATAGATAAATAGATAGATATATAGATAGACAAATAGATAAAAGATAAAAGATAGATAGATTGATAAATAGAGATATAGACAGATAAATAGATAAAAAAACAAACAAAAGAAAATATATATAGTCAAAAATAAAGATAGACATATAGACAGATAAAAAGTCATACAGTCGGTTAGTTAGGTAGGTATATAGTAAGAGACGTAAAAAGACAGAAAGAGAAATATACAGACAAATATACAAATAGACAAAAAGATAGACAGACAAAAATTACACAGACAAAAAATAGGTAGATATATGGATAGATAGATTGATAAACAGATTGATAAACAGATTGATAAACAGATTGATAAACATATTGATATATTGAAAGATTGATATACAGATAGATAGACCAGTAGATAGATAGATATAAAGACTAAGAGATAGATAGTTAGAAAGATAGATTGACAAATAAATAAAGAGATACATAGATAAACAGACAGACAAAAATATAAATAGATAGATAGATAGATGTATATAAAAATAGATTTATAAATAGATAAAAAAGATAGATAGAAAGATAAAAAATAGATAGATAGATAGATAGATAGGTAGATAGATTGATAGATATCATGATAGATATATTGGTAGGTAAATTGATAGATAGATTGATAGACAAATAGAGATATAGACAGATAAATAGATAAAAAAACAAACAAAAGAAAAGATAGATAGTCAGAAAGAAAGATAGACATATAGACTGATAAAAAGTCATACAGTCGGTTAGTTAGGTAGGTAAATAGTAAGACAGGTAAAAAGACAGAAAGTGAAATATACAGACAAATATTCAAATAGACAAAAAGATAGACAGACAAAAATTACACAGATAATAAATAGGTAGAAATATGGACAGATTGATAGATAGATTAATAGACAGATTGATAGATTTATTGATAAACATATTGATATATTGAAAGATAGATAGACAGACAGACAGATAGATAGATATAAATACTAATAAATAGATAGTTTAAAAGATAAATTGATGAATAATTAAAAAGATACATAGATAAAAAGACAGACAAAAATATAAATAGATATATAGATAGATGTATATAAAAATAGATTTATAAATAGATAAAAAATAGATAGAAAGATAAAAAGATAAATAGATAGATAGATATACAAATAGGTAGATAGATTGATAGATAGAATGATAGATATATTGGTAGACAAATAGAGATAGATTGATAAATAGATTGATAGACAAATAGCGATAGATAGATAGATAGATAGACAAAAAGATAGATAGAGAGATAGATAGAGAGATAGATACATAGATATATAGATGATAAATAGAGATATAGATAAATAGAAGAGTGAGAGATAGATAGATTGATTGAGAGATAGTTAGATAGATAGACAGATAGATAGAGAAAAAGAAACCCAGATAGAAAGACAAAAAGTTTGATAGATATATTGAGAGTTAGATAGGTAGATAAATAGATAGATATATTTATATATTTAAAGTTAGACATAATGATAGAAAGATCGATAGAGAGAAATAAAGATAAATGATAGATGAACAGATAGATGGTCATAAAGATAGAGATATAGAAAGATAGTCAGATATATATATAAATATATATATATATATATATATATTTATTTATTTATTTATTTATTTATATTATATATATATATATATAGACTGATAAATAGATAGATGGATAGAAAGAAAGAAATATAGATAGATAGAGAGATAGACAAATAGATATACAGATAGATAGATAGTCAGATAGATAGATAGATAGACAGATAAAATGATAGATAGAATCATACACAAATAGATAGACCTAAAGATAGAAAGAAATATAGAAATATAGAGATATAGATAGATATATAGAAAAATAGATATACAGACAGAAATATAGATAGATATATAGATAGATAGACATATCGATAGATAAAACAATAGACAGACAGATTGATTGATAGAAAGAAAGAAAGAAAGATATATAGATAGAAACCTAGATAGATTGATTGGCAGATATATAGAAAGAAATAAAGATAGATAGATAGATAGACAGATAGATAGATAGACAGACAGATAGATAAATAGATATATAGAAAAATAGATAGATAGACAGTTAGATACAAAAACATAATGATAAATCAATAGATGAAAAAAAGATAAATAGATTAATAGATCGATAGATAGATAGATATATACACATATAATAGACAAATAGAATGAATTATAATATACAAATTTATAGAAAGATTGATAGACAAATTAATAGATAGATTGATATACAAATTGATTAATAGATTCATACACACATAGATTGATAATTTGATAGTCATTTAGATAAATAGATAGATATTTAGACAAATAGATAGAGATAGAAATAGAGAAAATATCCATAGATTATTAGACATATAAATAGATTAAAAGATAGACATATAGAAAGATAGATAGTTAGGCAGATAGAAAGAAAGATTGAAAGATAGATAAATTGACAGATAGATAGACATATAGATAGAAAGATAGATAGACAGATAGATATATAGAATTATAGAAATATAGATAAATTTGTAGATAGATATATACATAGATAAAGTGATAGATAGATAGAAAGACAAATAGATAGACACATAAATAGAAAAATAGATAGATAGATAGATAGACATATAAATAGACATAAAGTTAAAGAGATATATAGATATCAAGATATATTGATTGATAGATAGACAAAAAGATAGATAAATAGACAGATAGATAGACATTTTGATAGACATATTGATAGAAAGATTGATTGATTGATAAATAGATTGATAGAATGATAGATAAATAAATAGATAGATAGATTGATATATAGACAAATTGACAGATAGATAAATAAATAGATAAATAATTCGATAGAAAGAAAGATAAACATATAGATAGATGGGTAGATAAATAGATAGATAAACAAATAGATAGATAGACATATAGATAGATAGATGGATAGATAGATAGATAGACAGATTGATAGATAGATAAATTAATAGACAAATTAATTGACAGATTGATAGATAGATTTATAGCCAGATTCATAGACATTTAGATAGATAGATTAATAGACATATAGATAGACATATAGATAGATAGATAGACAAATAGATTGATAGATTATTAAATATAAAGATTTATAGTGATATAGATGATAGATTCACATATACATAGATAGATAGAAAGATTGGTTGAAAGAAAGATATATGGAAAGACAAAAAAATTGATAGATAGATATTTAGATATAAAGATAGATAGAAATATATATAGATAGATAGATAGAGAGATAAAAGATAGATAGATAGATAGCTAGATATATAGATTTTAGACAAATACATAGATAAATAGATAGATAGGTAAATAGATAGATATAAGATAAACAGATATATAGAAAGATAGATAGATAGATAAACAAATAAATAGATATAATATAGAAAGATAAATAGATAAATAAAGATTATTAGACATAAAGATAAATAGATATACATATAGAAAGATAGATACATAAATAGATAGAAAGATATAATGATAGATATATTGATAGAGAGATAGATTTATAAATTGACATATAGTTTGATAGAAAGATTAATATATAGTTTGATAGAAAGATTGATAGATAGCTTGATAGACAAATTGATTGAAAGATTTATATACATATTAATAGACAGACAGACAGACAGACAGATATACAGATTAATAGAAAAATTGATAGAAAGATAGATAGTTTGATAGAAAAACCAATAGATTGATAGAACATAGACAAGTAGATAGACATTTAGATATATAGGTAGGTTTATAAACAAATAATAGATAGATAGATAAAGAGATAGATAGCTGTCACTCTATCTATTTGTCTATTTTTCTATTTGTCTGTCAATCTAAATGTCTATCTATTTATATTAATTAATCTGTATATCTATTTGTCTATCTTTATTTGTATCTCTCAATCTATCCTTATATATGTCTCTCTGTCTATCTATCTATATATCTATCTATGTGTCTATTAGCTTATCAAAATGTATATCAATCTATATATCTATCTTTCTATCAATCTGAATATCTATATGTTATCTATTTTTCTACCTACCTTTATTTCTTTCTATTTATATATCTATCTATCTTTATGTCTATCTAATGTCTATCTATCTATCTATCTTTCTAACAATCTATCTATATATCTAATTATTTATTTATATCTCTCTCTATTTGTTTATCTATATATCAATCTATTTATATATCTATCTATCTATCTATCTATATATGTATCTATATATATGTCTGTCTATCTATCTATATATCTATCTATCTACCTGTATATATATCTATTTGTTTATCTATCGATCTAATTATGTATCTAACTATCTATTGATCTATCTTTCTATCTATATATACATCTTTCTATATTTCTATATATTTGTCTATCTATCTGTCAATCAATCTATATATATATATATCACTATCTCTCTACCTATCTATATGTCTATCTATGTTTCTATCTATCTATCTATCAATCAAAATATTTATCTATCTATCTATCTATCTAGTCTGTCTATCTATCTATCTTTTAGTCTACTTAATTGTTAATCAATCAATCAAACTTTCAGTCTATTTAACCATCAATCTTTCTGTCTATCTTTTGTCTATCTATGTGTATATAGATCTATCTATCTATCTATCCATTTAAATGCATATCTATATGTCTAATCATCATTCTATCTTTTTATCTATTTATCTATCTAATTATCTATTTTATATCTATCTATCTTCTTATCTATCTATTTGTCTATCTAACTATCTATATATCTAATCATCTAACTACCTATATATCATTCTATATATATATATATATATGCAACTTTCTGTCTAACTAACTATCTATCTATTTATGTTTTTATCTTTCTATCTATCTTTTTATCTATCTTTAATTCTTTTTATCTATCATTATATCTATCTTTTTATCTCTCTATTTATCTATCTATATTTATGTCTATGTATTTGTTTATCTATTTTTTTATATATCTATCTATCTACCTATCTATCTATCTATTAATAATTCTTTCTATTTGTCTATCTATCAATATGTCTATCTATTTGTGTATCTACCTATCTACGTATAAGTTTATATATCTATCTATCTCTTTAACTATCTATCTTTCTATCAAACTATCTGGCTATCTATCTATCTACCTGTTTGACAACCTATATGCTTATCTATCATTCTATCTTTTTATCTATCTATCTATCTATCTACCTACATATATATCACTCTATATGTCTATCTATTTGTCTATCTACTATCTATATATCTATTTATCTAACTATCTGTTTAACTAACTAACTATCTATCTATCTATCTATCTATCTCTCTATATTTCTGTCTATATATCTTTCTATCTCATTATTTTCTTTCTATATATATATATATATGTGTCAATCTATATGTCTATTTATCTATCTATCTATCTTTGTATATATCTTTTTATCTATCTATTTATTTGTCTATTTATCTATCTTTCTATCTATTTGTATATCTATCTTTCTATAATTCTTTCTATATATATATATCTATCTATTAAACTATCTTTTTATCTATCTGTTTATATATGTATCTATCTATCTATCTATCTATTTAACTATCTTTTTGTTTATATCTTAATCGATCTATCTTTATATCTAACTATTTATTTGTGTATCTATCTGTTTATCTAGTTGTCAATCTATCAATTTATCTTTTTATCTATCTATCTATCTATCTATTTGTCTATCTTTCTACCAATCTAACTATCTATCAATCTATCTCACTATCTATATATCAATCTATTTGTCTATCCATCTGTCCATCTATATGTCTATTTTCTATCTATCTATCTATCAATCTATCCCTCTGTCTATTTATCTGCCTAATAATCTATTAATCTATCTATCTAGATATCTATCTCTCTATTTATTTTTATATCTTGTATATATCTATCTACAATCTGCCTATTAAACTATATATATATCTATTTATCAATCTATCTATCAATCTATCTAAAAATCTATCTATCAATCTGTCTATAAAATGTTTATCAATCAATCAATCTACCTACCTATCAATAAATCAATCAATCTATGTGTATCAATCAATAAATTAATGTGTCTAACTATCTATCTATTTATTTATCAATCAATCATTCATTCAATCTACCTATCTATCCATCTTTCTATTTGTCATTTTATTTGTCTATCTACCTATCTATTTGTCTCTCTACCGATTTATATGTATATCTATCTTTCTTTCTATATAACGCTTAGACTATTTGTTTGTTTGTTTTTCTATCTATCTATCTATCAAACTATTTATATTTTTATCTTTCTATCAATCTCTGTATCCTTCTTTGTATCAATATATATTTGTGTCAATATAATTTTCTATCTATCTATATATATGTTTATCTATCTATCTATCTATA
>JAREIK010004719.1:0-55349 GCA_029783825.1 Sapria himalayana | reverse complement strand
TTCTAATAATGATCAAAAAATAATTAATATTCTATTATAATAATAGATATCAATTAAAATATTACAAAACCTAAAATGATTCAGAAGAAAAGTAAAATATTACTATATAATTATTTTTTTTTGAATTTTATTTTTTTTAAAAAGTTTATCAATAATTTTTTGATGAAAAATAATTTATATAAATTATATTTGTCTAACTCAATTTATTTTGTAATTAATATTTATATATAAATAAACAAATAATTAATTAAAATAAATATTTAAAAATATAATAAATAGCAATAAAAAATAGATTTATTAATTTTTAAGTAGTATTTAGTGGTTTAATGGTTTATGTATTTATGCACTACGGGGTTTAGGAGTTTATTGATTTAACTTTATATGCATCCAGTAGGGCTCCTCAGGGTACTCGAAGATTCCCGACCCGAACTGAAGTCTTGTTCCGAAAGAATCGAGACTGAGAAAAATCAGTTGTCTTTCACTTTTCTGGCCCCGTTCTGGCATGTATTTTTTCTCTTGGGATGGTTCCAGATCTTAAGCAATATCCATCCCGAGAACCATCCTGTCATAAAAACGTGATACTAGAACCAGGAATATATATATATATAACTTGAAGATGCCACCATTTCCACTACTGCCCATCCAATTCCGATGCACCTATTGTGGTTCCGACGAGTTCCAGGCCACCTCACGCCGTTCCAGCCGTGTTCAGTTAGATCCAGCCCTTGTCCGTCGCACTTCTGGTTGCCTCCACCGTGTCTTAGATGCCACCAGCCTTTTGGTTTATTTTGACGAGAATTGAGTGATTAATTATTATTATTATGTGTCTCAGTCGTTTTGTTGAGTATTAGTTCTGGTGTTGTGGTTGGGCCGAATGGGTGGGACGAATGTGTTAAGGTAAGTTTTTTAGAGCTTGCTTGTTTGAAATATTTATATGTATTTATGCTTAACATATCATATTAATTAATGGCAATGCATATGGCTCAATCCAGCTGTAAACGAAAAATACAATAAATTGAAGATGATCACATCTCAAATGATCAAAGTACTGGTAAATCCAATCATCATTTTCATGAACCCTCATATTGTTACGGCAGGTTCTTCTATTCCAATTATAAAAAAGTCAAGGTACATCAAAACCTCAAACTCATAAAAAGTATAAGTCTGCTGTTTGGGATACTTATCAGAGGGAAATGAAACTGTAGTTTGAATAATTGGCAAAAAGAATAATTGATTCAGAGGGAAATGAAACTGGTAGGGCAACTTGTATATGGTGTAGGAAAGAATAATTGGCAAAAAGTGATCAAGGTACTTCGGGTTAATGGAAATACTTGAGAGAGACTTGTAGAAAATTTTCACACAAAAAAGAATTAATAGAAGCTCACAAAGGTAAAGACAAGTCACAATCTTTGTTGAGTTTCACTAAAGGTACTAGTTCAGAGAAGAACAAATTAACTTGTTGGCAATTTGATCAACAACTAGTTAGGGAGGCTTTGGTGAAAATGATCATAAAAGATGAATTGCCTTTTTTTTGTTGAGAGGGATGAGTTTAAGAAGTTTTGTGAAGTTAGTGTGCCTCAATTTAAAATTCCATCTAGGCACTCTATGTTGAGGGATTATTTTTTTTGTTTGTGAAGGAAAAGAAAAATTATTTGATAGCATATCATCTCATTGTTGTAGAGTTTCATTGACTATCGACACTTGGAATAACATTCAAAATTTGTCTTATATATGTTTGACTGTTCAGTTCATTGATTCTCAATGGAATATGCATAAAAGGCTTTTGAACTTTTGTGTAATTAAAAGTCATTCTGGAGTTAAAATTAGAAATGCTATTGAGTTTTGAATTAATGGGGTTTGAGAAAGTTGATGTGCATTACTGTTGACAATGCATCAAATAATGATGTTGTAGTTGAACAATTGAAAAAAAGGCTTGTGAAGAAAAGTGTTGTACCTTTGAGAGGCGAGCATTTTCATATGAGATGTTGTGCTCATATCCTAAACTTAATTGTCAGAGATGGCATTGCAGTAGTTGAGGGTGCTATTCAAAAAATTAGAGGTGTGGTGAAATATGTGAGGAGCAGTCCTAAAAGATTTGATATGTTTAAGTTATGTGTTGAAGAAGCAAACTTGACATATGGATCATCATTGCAATTAGATTGTCCTACAAGATGGAATTCAACATATTTGATGCTACAAACTGATATAAAATACCAAAAAGAATTTGATAAGTTGGAGGACAAAGACAAATGGTTTTTGAAGAAGTTTGGTTCAAACGTTCCAACTGAGAGAGACTGAACAAACACCAAAATTTTGGCTCGTTTCTTGAAAACTTTTTATGAGGTTACTTGTAAATTTTCTGGCTCATAATATTCTACCTCTAGTGTTTATTTTCTTGAGATTATTCGAATTTTGAAAAAAATTCAGCTTTGTGAAAATAGTAGAGATACAATGGTGTCTGAAATGGGTATGAAAATGAGGCATAAATTCAACAAATATTGGGGTTCTCTTCAGTCAACAAATATTATGATTTTTGTAGCAGTAGTGTTGGATCCTACATATAAGCTCAAATATATCAAGGTTAAGTACACTTAGCATTATGGAGAGGAATTGGCTAAAAGTTTGGTGAAAAAGGTTATAAATACTTTAAATGAGATGATGGATGATTATAAAGATTTAAATGAAGATGAATCAAAAGAAGATGATTTCTCTTCTACAGTGTTGACAAAAATGATGATTTCTTTGATGGTAGTGATACTTGTGTTGATGATTTTTTTTTGTTGAATTGGAAAAAGAACAAGAAGTTGCAGCTTTGGAAGAGTTAGATAGGTACTTGGAGGACAAACTTGAAAAAAATAGAATTGATTTTGATCTTCTAAATTGGTGGAAGGTAAATTAGATTAGGTATCCTTCTTTGGCAAATGTAGCAAGGGATGTATTTGCTATCCAAGCATCTACTATGGCCTACGAATCTACATTTAGCAATGGGGGAGAACTTTAGATAAATTTAGGAGTTCTTTAACACCTATTACAGCTATAGTTCTCATATCTCTACAAAATTGGTTGAGAAGCTCAAACAAACCTATTGAAATTGTAGAATTAGTTCAAGACCTTGATGATAATGAATCAGGTTATTATACAAATCTTGTAAATTTTAATTTCGCTTTCACTTATTTTATTCTTTCAATTTAATAAAAATATGGTTCAATTACAATTTTCAGAGGAGTCACAAGATTCAAATATTCTTCCAACTATAGTTGGCCAACTAAATTTGGAATGGGTGTATCAAATTTTATAAGGTAATATTTTTTTTTTATTACTTTTCATCTTAGAAATTTAAGTCTCATGATTAACACGTTTTCATCTTTGGTTGTCCTTCTACAGTGGAGGAAGAAAAGGGAGAAGTTGTCGAAGAGATAATTAATTGGGATTTTGATTTTGCTGTTCCGGGACGGACCTTTGAAATGATTATTATCATGGTTGTTATTAGTTGTATTTTTTTGTTATATTAAGCTGCCTAATTTTAGCAATTACTTAAGTAGTAATTGTTGCTACCAATGTTTGTGGTCATTTTTAGCTATTCCTTAATATCTTAAGTAATTGTTTAAAAAATGTAGTATTGCTATTATATTTAACTTAGGTCTCTTATGGTAGGGTCTATTATGCCAAAAAATTTATAAGGTTTGATAAATATTTATTGGAGATGACGTACGATAAATATTTATTCGTATTGGAGATGACTTAGGTCTCTTATGCCCTTCAAGTTTGGTACTCATAGAACATTTATAAGGTTTGATAGTCCACGCTTAAATAGGTAAATAGCGCATAGCTTTACTTCTTGAAGTTCTCTCTATTAGAAATAGAAGTGACTGAAAGGAGAATACACTCTTCCTATCATTTGTGCCCCATCCCTATCAAGTGGGGTCACTTCACTCCCTGTAAGGACAAGAGAAGAGAAGGTCAAAGGGCTGCAAGGGAAGAGAAGGTTATCCTGCCGTTCGTGACCCTAGTAAAGTAAAGGGTCACTTCACTAAAGCTAAAGAGTAGAGGTTCCATTCCCTAGGGGGTTACCTTCGGGGTTACAGTCTCTCCCTAATAAACCCAGAACTCGCTTCACTATTTCAACTTCATTTATCGGGCTTCAAAGCGAGGAAAGAAGATGGGTTTGCGCCTTAGAAAGTGACGGTCTTGTCTTTCTCTTTGTGCAAATCCAGTGCTGGTGTTTCATACAGTTTTGTTATAGGATTTTTCTACGTCTACCTGTGTTGTGTAAAGATGGTTGTGGATTTTAGTATACAAAAGAAGCGGATTCCCTTTAGGTCTAGGAGAAAGAACTACCTTGACCCGGGCATGAATTTACCTTTCCTTTACCTGTAAACAGAACTTGTTTTCTATCTTTCAAGCTGATCCAATACCAATACCAAACTCATACCGCTCGTGGGAGAGAAGAGAGAAGGCTCTGCATTTGCCTGCTCCTTTGACACCCGCTCCTATTTATTCCTATTATGACGATTGCGAGAAGCTCGAGTAAGACAAAAGAAAAGTAAGAAGGAACGGGAAGGCACGTACGGGACGGAATAAGGACTTAGCTTATAGTAGAGAGGGATGAACCGGAAGAAGGATGCGCCATTAATAGCTTAAATACTGCCTTACGCATAATTTGATCATCGGCAGGCAAGTTGATGGGCTACCATGACAGTAAAGAGCTCACATTTCAAGGGGGATTCAGGATCAGACTTCGGAGCTTGTGCTCTACTACGGAAGTAACCATACTTATAGGTTTTCCAGGAGGAAGGGACCAGGTCACTACCATACCTTGAGAGTGGGAACGAGATGGCCTACTAGGTCCTACCCAAACCATGATTTCAAATTTGGAATAGAGAAGGTCGTTTATCTATATGCGGAATCGGCCTTCAAATTCCAGAACTTTTCTGTTGAGTTGACTACATTCCCACCTTCTGCAGTCATCATCTGATGATAGCATCAACGGAGTTTATTCAGTTTTACGACTCCGCATCCGATCGTGACTGGATCGGGTCGAGGAACTCACTCAAAAGACTGACTTCGAATTCGTCTCTAAGGCCACTTAAAAAAGAAGAGATTTTCCCTGATCATTAGTAAAATCAAGGGAAGTATAGGACTCTGATTCGAAGTTACAGCCAGTACCCATAAGTATCTAGAATCCGTGGTATCCCCATTCGAAGCTTTTGATTTTCACTACCTACCACTAGATCAAAACTATTTTTAAGATGCTTTAGCTACTATAGCCTCTATGGTGTATATGGCGTCGGACGCCTTCATGCCTGCATTATGTGCAAACGAGAGAGAAAGACCAACTTGATCTTTTTTATGGATCTAATGGTAGAATAAGGTTTTTCGTGGTACTCAACATAAGAGCAATCAGGCAATACCTGACGAATACTACACACCGTAGATAGGGTAGCACTAAGAAAGATAGCTGCCCGAGGGAAGTTTGATTTTGATTTTGTTTGATAGAGGCACCAACAACGAATCTACCTGAAGTGTGTAGATAAAAGGCTTCTGACGGAAATCCCATAGGGGGGGCCTAGATGAAGGGCCATGGATGAAGACTGTGCTTAGTTGTTAGGAGGTATACAAGTGTCAAGTCAAGTTCATACTAATCCTATACAAAGTAGTCTTCATAAAGAAGATACATATAATCTATATTGCTGTTATAGCACATCTAAAACGTTTTGAATGCTAAACCTTTATTAAGGTTTGAAATTTAAATGAGTTTCATGTCAGTAGCACAAACTTCAGCTACAGTTGTTGATGGAAACAAGGGTTTACATTGAGCACTCCGGAATAGCGTGGAATTCCTTCATCATCATTTAGGCTTTCTTGGTTGTATTAATGACATTCTTTCTTAATACACAAAGGTACTTCACTTCAAGTAACTACTATGAGAGACGAATCCCTTAATTCAATTCATTAGGGTGGGGAAATAGTCCTGACTTTACTGAAAGCATAGACTGAATTAGGAATATCCCGGTATTCTTGCAAACAGCGTATTCAAATGAA
The DNA here is from genome assembly GCA_029783825.1 of Sapria himalayana. Lineage (NCBI taxonomy): Eukaryota > Viridiplantae > Streptophyta > Magnoliopsida > Malpighiales > Rafflesiaceae > Sapria > Sapria himalayana. The sequence continues at coordinate 49,307 of JAREIK010004719.1, read as the reverse complement.
AGGAAGATGCCCCATCGATAGCTATCTGTATGGAAGGAAGAGAGAGAGCCTTGGATTGCTTGGATGCTCTAATAGTCTCCAATGGGTAGATAGAAATAGTGAGGGAACCTGTGTAGTTTGAGGCAAGGGAGAGAAAGCGTAGAGGCTCTGCCTGATCTGATCCCCGGAGATAGAAACACTTCTGATCCCATGGAATAAGAGGAGAACCTGAATCTAGCGAGGGTGTCCTCGTAAAGTCATGAAGTTCCTATCCGTATTATAATACCGAGTGCCAGAAGGCAGATGAGCTAATCGTAGCCCTCGTCTCGTAAGGCAAGAGTTCTGCCATTCCTCCTATTTATGACTCGCAACTCGAAGTCTAAGGCAAGGAACTTTCTATATTAAGAGGGTATTCCCAGGCCAGGCACCTTTCCTCATTTAAAAAGCACAATCACAACTGTCGAAGCGAGTGGCTCTAATATTCTCGCTCCGAAAGATGATGGGCTTCATCCATAGCAAAAAAACAGTCAATAGATGACATAGAAGGAATGATGAATCGCTTAACGCACCCCTACTTTTAGAGTCAGACTAAGGAATTCTGAATCGCTTAGTAGGCTATACTAAGAGGGGGAGATTCATTAATCATAATTAAGAAAGGAAAGGAAATTCAGTATCTGGAAAGTTAGAGTGACACTCCCTAAATAAGGCCACTAGTCCGAGAAAGAAAGATGCTAGAATTGTAGTACACCTTTATACGCAAGTACCTGGAGGGGAAGCTAAAGGCAAAGCAGCCAAGTACCGAACTTCTCTTGATTCTTGTGATTCTGAACACTATCTCCTCAACAAAGGAAGTACAACCCACGGGTGGTAATGAGCAACCCTAGACTTACAAAAAGAGATGGTACAGCTGTTTTTGACTCTGTCTTCTTAGCAAAACGAAGCATTCAAGCAGCTCAACTTAGGACTACTTTTTCCCTCAATCAATAGCAGGAGCGTAAGTCCTAGGACCACAACAGATCTGAGGCAGGGAAAAGCGAGCCAAGCAACCTTAGACAAGCAAGCACTAGTACTTGATATCTCTCAACAACCCGAAATGCTGTTGACTATTAAGTCTTGCCCAGAGGAAAGGTAGTTAGCTAGTTTACGTAGTTGAGATGACACCTAAAGAAGAGGAAGTTGACTAGCCGAAAGAGGGATTAGTAGAGGCTAGCGGTTAAAAGATATGGCTAACCTAATTAGTAGTAAGGAGTCAAGATACATATTTATATTTCATTGTGAGTGTGTTAACACAAGAAGGGAATGGAACAAGGGTACACAGACTAGAGGATAAGCCTCTTAATCTGAGTTTTAAAAGTGTGATTCTTTCCTCGATTGAGGGAAGACTGCGGATGAGAATGTCTTCTTTTATTGAAAGAACATTCGAATCTTTTCGCAGTCCATGCCAATGATCAGGCCTTGCAAGATGATCTTTCTTTTATTGATAGAGCTAGGGTTCTATTACATGGCAGGATGAAGGACCAAAGACGACTTAGCCAATCGAGGCTTCAAATGCTATTGATTAACTACGAATTTCAGGGTTTTCTGGCAACCGGCTTAAAAGCTTTTGAGGGGCGGTTAGCTGCGTGGGTCCTCTTGCAGGGATATTTCTGGGATATTCCTCCAGGAGATTGTGCAATAGGTGGATTTAGGACTTTGTCTTTTCCTGACTAAGAGTGCTAACTCTGAATACTATTATAGTAAATATACTGACTGCTACGCTTCTACCTTTACTCATCTTGTCATACTCTATAAATAGAGTAGCCTGACTCTAAGACTAATAATAGACTTTCAATATACCTCTTAAGGGAATTAGGATCCGCGGGGCACCTGCCATAACATAAAGATTTTTACAATTGATTCTATCCCCATGGAACATAAGATGATTTGATCGCCGGTTAACCAAGAAAAAAAGATAGGGGAAGTATATATTCTAATACAGTCTTAGTAGGCTTTCACACTGCTTTGAAGGATATATTGAAATTCCCAAGAGACAATCAGATTCAAAGCATACATTCGAGGAAGAAGAGAAAAAATTGACTAGGTAAGAAAGATAGCTACATATGCCAACTATAACTGATCGGATCACAAGAGTCATCGTATATAATGTCGATACCTCATCATCAGATTCACCCACCCGTAAAAGGGTTTCTACTTTTCAGGCTGGCTTCGGTCAGTTTACTTTGTGTTAAGTGTACCGAATCTCTCTGATTGCAGTCTTGGATCGAGAAAGCTCCGCCCATAGTGCCTTAGGCCGGTCCCCGGACCATCGACGGAGTTTGCACAACTAGCGACTCTTTTCGATGTACACTCGTCACGCTAATTAGATTGACTCGTTAAGTTAGAGATTAGATCGTATAGACCGACATCCCATTATCTTCCTTTTGGAGTCCAGCATCCGATCATTTATTGGATCGACCTCACTAAAAAATCATCTAGCTAACTGAACCGGATAACTTACCGGGACACTCACTCCTTAACATTCAACTAAGCGAAATCAAGATATTTGAGGGTGACCTACCTCTACTATACTTGGCTCTGGATGGCAAATGAACTAATCCCCCCCTTACCTCCATACTATCTCCCCCAACCCCCCTCCACCGATACTGTCTACGGGCTGCTAGTCTAAAACTACACCACTCTGCTAAAATACACTATCATCATACGAAATACGAACGCTCGCAATAGGGCTAAAAGAGAAGATAAGTTTGAAGCAAGTAAAAGAACACGAACCCACCAAGCAACGGAACGTGGTAGGTAGAGGCGGAAGTCGATAAGCTCCTAAAAGTGTTCTAAATTATGAGGGCCGCCCGGAAATAGTTTGATTCTGAAAGGGGCTTCTTCAACTTAAACTGAAAAATATTGCTTCGGTATGGTTTTAGCCCAGCTGCTAACCGCATTCTCTCCCGATCATAAGAGAATCAAGGCTTTCCAGCTCTATCAACACGAAGACAAAAATCATCGGCTGCTCGCCGGAAAGAAAGGAATAAAAAAAAGAATAGCCCGGCCAAAAGCTTTATAGGCCAATCCTCAAAAAGAATCCTCTTATGAGACTGACCCAACCCAGGGTAATTTTATTAAGCCATCCGTCTTAAGCACGCAACAAGCAATCTCGCTCGCTCCTGTAGGTGGGAAGGGCCGGGACTCAAGCTCAAGTGGGGCTGGAGAGCTACTGCCCTGCCTTTATCTAGTTGGTAATTGGAATATACCAGGGTGTGTGTTGGGGCAACTAGTTTTTTTGAAAAGTGTGCAATGTAATGTACTAAGTTAGTAAAATGAAATGGATATCCATCACGGTGACCCCATCAGATAGAATAGATTTAATTCAAGTCTGTGTCATGCTTTGTAGTTCTAGAGCAGTGGAAGACCTCCCCTTCCCCTTCAAATATGTGTTTTCACAATCTATCCGATGGAGAGGGTTGCATCCATTTTATTCGAGAGGGCCACACCACAAGTGCCAAATGCATGCGACGCGTCACTTCTTTTATTTCCAGGGGGGCTTGGCTTGAACCACTCCCATTGAGGCTGAGTAAAGAACTCAAGCTAGCAGCTCCCTCGAGTTCACCCGTGAGGCCCGGGGCCAAATAATCAATGGAATTGGGACATTCGTCGTTGCGAAACAAGTAAAGAATAAGGGACTAGAAAGAAGCCCCTCAGAGGCACTCGAGTATAAGACCTTCATTATAGGGCCCTTCCATACTAGTGAGTTAGTTCTGTATCATAACCGTACGAAAGAACTTGTTAAAAAGAAAGGCAGCTATTGCCGTCCAGATAAAAAAAAGGATTCTCGGCTCAGCAGCCAGAACAGAAAGGACGCCTGTCTCCTGGAATTGTTTTTTTCCTTTTCGGATCAGGGCTGGGGCAATGGCCACTCACTCAAGAGTCAGTCTTGACTAAGCTCATGGAGACTCTCGCCCATCTCCAAGCAGGCCCATAGACCTATGGCTCGGCAACCAATCAGTCTTGACTAACCCCGGCCATGCCGATGAACATGCCCACTTCCTGTAGCGTCGCCACCATCCCGACGGGCGACGGTGCTTCATCCATCCCCCATACCCGACGCCCTAACTGTAGGCGATAGGGTTTCCCAGCCTCACCCAAACCATGTCCACCCAGTGCCAGACTCCCCAAGGCAGCCTCAAACCCTGGAAGGCAGCCTTAGCCTTAAAGCCTATGCTCCAGAATTCAGATATGCTGTGCTCCTGTGTAACTCATCAATATGACTCTGCCATGTGCAAGAGATTCCATCCTGAAGGAAACCCTCCGACGAGATTTAGTCTGTCTGGCCATAGGCCACCAACGGTGATTTTTGTTTGATTATGTTCACTACAGTCAAAACCTCCCATATTTGTCAAAAAAGGGCATTTTGCACTGAGACTGTCGAGCTTAGAGGACGGATGACCTGGTTATTCTCTAGGAGCTTAGCTTACACTGCCGTGGGATTGGTATACCTCCCGGATCTTTCACCTCTTTGACTGACTTTCAAAATATGTCCGAAGGTTTTTCTTTCACACAGAAAGCCAAGTTCTCTCAACTGCAAGCACGACCAACCAAACCAGCAACAAACAATGTTTGAGTTCGTGCTTCGTTATCCAAAGGGGAAACTCCCGACTGTGCCTTAAGCTGCGCACTTTTTTTAGTTCCTTGTTAGCAGGTCGATGTTCGATTAAATACCGTCGAATGGAATGATATGATCCTACCTTCTTGTTTGAGTTGTTATTCGAGCCGGCATCTCTCGAGGTTTGTTTTCTTCTTCAAGGAAAGTCGTCGTCGAGTGCACCGGCGTGCAAGTGGGCGCCTTACCCCTAGACCATGGAGAATAGAGCCTACAGCTCTGGACTCAATCAGCCTGACTCCGTTCGGTTCGCTTAACTCTGAGCTTATAGCGGTTCCATTACTTTCTTTCGACTCTAGTGCGCTGAGAAGATCAACTGACCAATGTGTCCGGTGCCCATTGCAAGCAACCTCCACTACTGAATGTGAATGACTAACTGATCCAGGGAGCTCAACAGGAATGTCGATGGGGTGGTTAGATTGTTTGGTTGTTTCAGTCAGAAGGGGAGCGACTCCTGTTACTCTCAATGCATCACATACTGACGGATAGGGTCCCTCAAAATTCAAAACAGACACGAGTTCAACAACAATGGCACTACTCCTTCAAACTGTCGGGGATGCCTTGTCATCAACTACTTCGTCCCTTGCTATACCGAGTCGTACCGCCCGTAGGGGGTATTGCAAGCTACCTCTCTCATTGAAGAAGGGAATGGTGGGAGCTACTAAACTCCTAAAGATGTACAAACATCCGTGATTAGTGATGCAGCTTCGACTCTGATAACCAGCATGCGATGAGCAAACCTGGTAAGAAGGTACTAGAATCCGACGCCAATCCAGGGTTAGCGCTGGTGATTAGCTTGAGCTTCTAGATCACATCCGGGAAAAGGTTGCCGAGAGGTTGCTTGCCATGACACCAATCATTTTTAGTAAGCTAGCATGTTGTTGTATTGCAAGGCTGAGCGAGCCGACGCCTTTACGTATAGGGGGCAAAGGGCTTGAACGATAGGGAGAGGAAGTGAAAACTAGCTCGACCACCAGGGAGAGGAAGAAGGATGAATATCAAAAAGGCAATAAGGTGTTGAGGCTTTGTTCTCAATCGTCGAAGCCTCACAACCGACAAAGCCCAAGATTGCGGAGGAAATTAAGTGAAGTACTCCAGATACAAAGTATGGAAAGGTGTCTATAACTTCCCCACCAGGACCTACCCCCCCAACTTGGAGTAGCTAGGTGGGGAAGTCCAATTAATCCTTGTTCATACATGGGTTTATCTGGTACGAAATGAGCCACTTCAAATAGGTTCATTGCTCCGGCCCAGAATACGATTAATCCGGCATGGGCTACATGAGCCCCTATAATATAAGGGTAGTTTACCGGAAAAATGGAGTTGTCGGGCATTCCCGGCCCACCAAGCGAAACCGGTGGTTTCTTGGTCACGACCAGCTAAAGCTAAAGTTCCATTAAAGAGCGTTTCCACGGGGCTCCTCAGGATAAGGTTTTCATGATGCTGATCTTGACCCGCGATCCAAGCACGAAGACCTTCGTTTAAGAGAAGATTTTTGGTGTAGAAAGTCTCAAATTCAGGATCTTCGCTGCACGGATTTCCTGGGAAACAAAGTCATAGGCACGTAAGTTCAGAGCCAGACCGACTACTCCAAGAGCACTCATCCATAAACCAGTTATGGTACAAAATAACATACAAAAATGTAACCAACGTTATTGGAAAAAGCAACCCCAAACCAAAGTATTTGGGACCAAAAGCTGTTAGAGGTGACCATTGAATAAGTTTCTTCAGCGTGAGTTGGATTAAAAGCCCGGAATGTATTGCACCATCACCATCTTCAAATTCTTTTCTACGGTAGCACCCATGAATAGCGCATAGCAGAGCAGCGCCCAATACACTGGCAACTCCCAAATGGGTTTGTGTCCATTTGATATGCCCTTCCCTTCATCTTATGAACATTTCCGTTATTATAATAATTGATTATGCAACTTGGTACTCAGTAATCTTGAAATTCGAGAGCAAAGGATTGGTACTCATAGAACTTCAAGGAAACTTGATACTCAGTAATATATTTGTCGATGACTACGACTGTTTGTACTCATAGAACATTTACTCCTAAGTCATAAAATTCGGGATATACGTAGAGTTAGGGTTATATGTTGTTGGAAACAATCGTCCATTAGCCTATCAAAACAAAAGGTCGGAGCAAAGGAAGTGTTCTCGTTTGACCTAAAATCCGCCACAAATAGGTGGCCTATGTGAGTTCAATCGATGGCACTTGCTCTTTGACCATATAGTCGCGTTATATGTCACAGACATCTATACGAAGAGTGGTATTGTGCACAGAAAGTGTATTTTGGTTTCACTAGGTATGCTATCCTTGGGGATCGTGGATCCCAAGGTAGCGGCTCTGTACAAAGCCAACCTGACTAGGGTCCCTTGTCTCTAGTATAGGATGTGCCGAGTTCGCGGAAAAGATTTAGGCTTCGAGACTGAACTTTGGATTTCTCCCCAGTTTTTCTGTTAAGAACCTTCAGAATAATCTTTTGGGATTCTTCCTTTAATACCTACAATGCCTCGGTTTTATGGTGTTTGGATTCAGAGTCTTTCTCGCGTCTCAATCACTCTCTTCCGCTTTGATATAGGGTGGTATAGGGCTCTTTGTTTGGGACAGAGTTGGTTGTAGGGTAGGCCGTGTCGGCCATCAACCATTATCTCCGAGGAATCCTTATTCAGGGCCGCCTAAAGACCTTCACGAATGAATGTCCAGTCCGTTGGTTTGTAGAGTGTCTTTGTTTAAAGGCCAGGGTTGACCTATATCAATGGTACTATACCGTCTCTTGTAGCCGCCCTTTGTTCTCTGTTAGTTCATAATGTGTCTGACACAGACGCAAAGTCATGACAACCAGACTAGACTAAAGCAGCGCAAGGATTTCTGCAAAGATACTGCCACCCTTCGACTAAGAAAGTGGGAAAAAACCGACGGGGAGTGAGTTCATAAACTAGACTCTTTCGAACCTTTCTTCGCTCGGTGATGGTCTTCCGGCTTGGATCAGTGGATCGGCTTGAACGCAAGCAACGGTTTGGCTAGACTGCTCGATTGGAGGATTGGCTTAGCTTGTTGCGAACTACTGTTCTTCATTTGCCTTAGTTGTGTGTGGGGTCAACGGAGACACTGGCACTTACTGATCGTACAGTACTCACCTTGCTCCTCAATCCGTACTTCACTCATTGACTCATTCATCAGTAGTTGGAGGCCGGGTACGGCGAGGCCTCACTGGGGCTGGGTAGTTAGGTCATCTCAAACGGCGAGGACTCACTAGTACGACAGGACTTACGAAATGAGGAAAAGAAGTTAGCGATTATGTATTAGATAGCCATGCTTGCAAATGATTTTTTGTAATTAGACTGAAATTCAAACGAGCCACGCCAAACAACGGGATCTACTCACTCCTCACTAATGGATCGCCTGGAGTTCTTTTCTTTCTCGCCAGGTGGAAAAAAGGGCTTTTTCATTCCGAGCCTCATTACATGCTTGTCTGCGAGCTATGCTGGTTCTGTATAGCAACAAGATTGGCGACCGCATGATCCACGTCACGGCTATTCCTTCTTACAGTTCGGTGGAGGATTTCAATCCGTGCTCTAACTCGACATATTCGTCTTCATCTCCTACTTCTAAATCTTCGACATCTTCTCCAGTTGATGATGCATATTGAACTGAAACCATTCTTCCACAGTAGCTTCCTCTCCATCCTGAGGCGAGTCCGCAAATAACATTTTGTCCATTTCTTCTACGTCTGTTGATGAACTTCAACGGGTACTGGTAGATTTCCACTGGCACAGCGGCACTTCTGACTTATAGGCTCCTGGCTCCTTTCAAAAGTAGGCTTATTGCCGAGGACAAACCAACCGATCTACGCTCGAACCTCCTTAGAAGACTGACTGGTCAGAAATAGGTTATCCACCAACAAGAGAGGGCTCCACTACGAAGGGACGAATATCATTTCACATCTGATGAAATCATCGTCTTGTAGATGTACTTAATAAATGCACTAAAATTGTTCGATAGAACCCAATCGGTCACCATTGGCCATTAGCTTGGGGCATCCTCTCTCTAACTGAACAACTTCCAAGTCAACCTTCTTTGCTTAAGCGCTTCTCTTATGAAATTTCTAGTTACCCGGTAATGCCCCATCCCTTTAGTACTACCTTCGAGGAATTCCTCTCGCGTCCCTATAAGAGCGCATTCTCTAACAGCTTTGAGGCCGAGGCAGCCATCCTCTTGCCAATCCTAAACAAAAGAAAAGCCCTACCCACCTTCATTGGAAGAGTCAGGGGCATTTACCTATCAGTCCTAGTCCTAAGGCGCAATCGGAGCACTAAGCCCTTATAGAGATGAATGTGCGTGGGTCTATCTTCATCTTAACTAGGCAAGTCGCAAGGCATTAACAAGGGCAAGCAGGCAAGCAGGAAAGGCGGAAGGTTCCCACGTGTGGGAAAGCTTTTTCACTTTCCATTGGGTATTTGTCTCTATCTCGCTCTCCCAACTCATAGGCAGGCTCAATGCCGGATATTTACCTCTGGAGATCCTTCCTTCTCTTTGAATTCATGGTATTCAGTTGTCTTCCTTGGTTACACCCTTCAATTCATAAAGCAGATCGCCGGGAAGGCTTTCTCAAGCATTTTCGACCCTCCTGATAGAAGCCCTGTTTCTTTAGTAGGAAATCAACGAAAGTTCTTTGATCTCACCTGGGAACAACTCCAACAAACTCCCTACAAAATGCTATCTATCCCTGCCTGCTTCTTCCATTCGCTGAGCTCTGAGCTCCTCTGGCAAATCATGATGTGCACATGCTGGCTACTCAGCTTTAGTAGTCCACTATTGATTAAGGATAAGGATTTGATACTGACACTGTCTTACTAACTATAAGCCTTTTGAAATAAATATAATAGGGGTTTACAACTTGATCAAAGACTCAGTGACTTGGGAAGTGAAGTCCCGAGACCGGAGTCAAGGAATCGTCCACTCGAGAACAAAAGGCGTCAAGCAAAAGGCAACGTGTGGAGTGATTGGTTTTTTAGAAAGATGTTTTTTTACCTTCTTTTCTAATAATCAATAGTATAGTGCTCGCTTTGAGAATCAGTATACCCTTCTGCTATTGCCTTTCCTTCTTCCTCCCTTTCCAAATGAATGGTCCAAGAATAGATTTGAAAAGTAGTTCAAAACATGTGATCTAAGCTCCTCCTGATCATGACTCCAATTACCACTCTCCACTTTGCTTTGAGAGCATTTCTTTTTATTTTCCTTTGTTCTTATAAATATCCCGCATCGGAAAGCAAGGTAAAGTAAGTGCCAATCATTCGTTATGGCAGGAGACCAGGATGGATAGGAATTGGTTGACCATTCATGTTCAGGAAATGGACTACAGGTAAGGATTCTATAGCACGTTACCAAACCCAGGTAAAGTCAAGGGATATGGATATGAAAACAAATGGCTAAGAAGCTAACTGCTCCTTTCTTCGAGGCTAGAAAGCTTCCTTATAGGTTCGGTTTCACGAGAGTTGCTAGTAGTAACTAGTATATAGAGGAACGGAGAATTTGGGTTCGGGACTCCTTATTCTCAAAGGTTGCTGACTCTGATTGTGGGCATAGATTAGAAAAGCCAGTCGAGTCGACCTTCCAATTCAAGGTTTTGAGCCTGTATCCCTCTCTTTCCCTACTGCCCAAGGCACAACTCCAATGCTTTTTCAGGTTTATAGACCAACCAGTAAAGTCACTGTGTAGGAGTACGGATAAGAGATAGTTTGTTCACGAGCCGTAATGGTAAAGTAAGTAGCTCGGACCAGCGGAACAATGTGAAGGAAGGCAGTTTGCTGCTCTTCTTGCTCCAAGACAAAGGCATAGAGCTGACTGAGTCAAAGATTCAAAGGGGTCCTCGCTCTGATGAGTTTATCCCACCTGCACTTCAGAATAAATCGGGATAGCGAGCCTCCCAAGATCGTTTCTAAAGCAAAGAGATAAGTGATTTCATCAGAATGAACGGGCGAGTCACTTTAGGTTAGGGTTCCCCCGCGGGGTTCAAAGGTTATTAAAAGCCCGAGTAGTTGATCCAATAGTTCTAAAATAGTGAAATAACAATCATTCACAAATAGACGAGGTTTCATCATCGTTGAACAACCATCACGATTGGAACATCTTTCTTCCTGAATCTCATCGGATCAATCAGCCAGGCGGGAACCCAAGATGAATTGGAGTTAATTAGCCAGCTAAATAGTTAGCAGGTAAAGTAGGAGTCCCATAGATAAGAACCTTTCACCCCATTTCCATCGAGTACGTAGTAGGGAATCGTCAACCACCCCTCTCCCAAGGGGAAGAGAAGGAGTTCTCGGTGTGGTTTGTCCCTCTTTGTTAGAAGCAACTTCAGGATCAACAGTTGAACGACCAACAAATATGTGGATCTTTCTAGAAAGCATAGGACATGCGAGCACAAAAAAATAAATTGAAACCATTCCACGTGCGGCCTTCCTGAAGACGAAGGAAATAAAGTAAAGGAAAGGAATTTAAATTAATTGCTCAAAGACCAGCTCCCGAGCTAGCGAAGCTGCTTATCCTTTGTGTATCCATTTGCGTCAGCATTGGCTTCAGACATAGGAAGGAGTTGACTGATTCTCGATGGTTGCACCGCTTAATCGTGCTTTCGATTCCTATTCATAAAAGAAGAAGATACGGAAGGGCTTTAGCCCAATATTCATTCAACGCCAAAGAAAGCTTCTAAAACAAGGAATGATGAATCGCACGCCCTAGCCTCTTATTTTATTTTATTTTAAGGGCTAAGGAAGGAAGCCACTGATTAAAAATTGTACGAGTCTAGTTATAAAGGGGATTCCCCAGAAGGAGGAGTGGGTCAGATGGGGAAGGTAAAGAGAGAGTCTCTTGAGCCACTTGGCACGGGATGAGTTTGTGGCAGAATCAGTCGAAGTTCCAATGGAGTGATCAGTAAGTCCTCACTGAAGGAAGTAAGTAGCGAACCATGAGAGAGGGAATGTCTTTCTCTGAAGGAAGTCAAGTCTCTATCTAGTACTACGTGAGCCAGTCAACTGATTTTCTCACTCTTTCTAGGGGAAATGTGTTGTGTTTTCTAAGCACTTAATGTTCTGGTGAAATCTATGAGCTTCATCCGAGACTTCCAATGCGGGTGAACCAGCCAAATTTGAATAAAGAAAAAGAATATGAATAGGAATCGAAAGGTGTACTATCGATCAATGCCCGCAGCTCCTTGGCAAAGGAAGCTTTTAGGCATCTCATCTTTCTCACAGTCAGTGTCGGTACACTGTGGGTGGTAATAGGGCGTGGCAGGAAGGGTGCTGGCCTATGCGATTTTCTTGCTTTGTTTTTCTTCATATGTTGGTTGGCGACTCTATCTTTTGTAGGAGTGCCTATGCTTTATTTCCACTTGGGAGAAAGAGAGAATATCTGGTCCTATGCTGCTAGGTGATAAACGCATAAACTACTTTTAGAAGGTTCGACAGTTGACTGGGATACTACAACTCCATGCGGTTGATAAGCCAAGCGGTTCTTGTACTTTCGTTCTTTTTGAAGGAATTCATAAAGGAAAGGGAAGGGGGATGCAATAGCGAACCAGGAATCCAATATTGGAAGGAGGTTGAACGGTTCTCACCACTCCATTTGGGGCAAGAGATGAGCTTTCCCGCTACCTTGCCTTTAGTAGTCGAGGAGAAGAGGTATGGAAAATCAGACTGTGGTTGGTTCCATAGGGATAAAAAGAATTGGTATGATAAACGCCATTTAACCATGTTTGCTCAACTGTCAATGTGCAACTTTCCTTGTTCTTGTTAGTAGCCATTCAGAGTGGACATGCAAGGAGAAGTCCCAATGCTTTCGTCTCAGGCTAGAAACTATAGATTCTCAAGCGCTTGAACGGGATTAGTATTCGCTTCATCTTGACTTAGGAACATGGATTTGACCTCGAGCCGCTCTATTAGAATGGAATTCCAGGGTGCTTATCAACCGTATTTCTGCTATATTGTATACCTGAGTGACTTCTCGACCTTGTCTAAAAGAGATCAGTCTTCCTCGCCAATGAATGACTTCTTTTAAGCTAGCCTTCCTTCTTCACCAATTAGTTACTTAATATTCTAGAAGTGGAGCACCTTGTATTTACTTAAAAGCTTTTTTTTTAAGTTTGTTTTATTATTAATAACCCTCTCTTTTGGCGGAGGAATACCATTTTTACAACCTACATCTACCCTTTGCCCTCTTACACCCATCTTAAACCTTAAGCCTACAAGCTAACATATTGGATTTTAAATATCTTTATCAAATATAGCATTTATTCATTTTATAAACTAGATTTCAACTAGAATAAGCTGGAGCTTTGGCTTGCTTTGTTCTGCTTTGTCTGGCCACTTGATTGGCCTCTATTTTCGGCCCATCTTTTTTTTTTTGTATTTACTTAAAAGCTTGCCGGACTCAATCTATATTTATAGCACTAGCTAGCCTGCTTCCTTAAATCATGATGGTGGAGTGCCCGATGTGAGTCAAAGAGAGTGGTACAGTCACTACACGTTGATAGCTGTCCCCAGTGCGTGCCGGCTTCCCTAATCAGAATTCATCCCAATCTTTCTGAAGGAAGTGTTCGAGTGGTGAAAGCTGAAAGATAAACTTTGAATAGTACGATCTCTCTCTAGTATCCCACCCCTATCTGTCCCTAGTTGTTCGCAGGTGAATGAGAAACTGGTCATCCAAGTCGGAAGTCCTCAACAGGTAGGCAATGCTCCTCTCCTTACAGTCGAGACAGTCGAGAAACTCCGAGGGTGAGGATCAAGGGCAGGTCGAGTGGCTATAGCTCCTTTTAGGAAGGAATTTATCGAGATGAATCCCGCTTGAAGTCAAGTGCAAGAGTTGAAGCAGGTGGCATTCCCATTCCCCTATTTGAAATAGGCCTTTTGCGCCTTTTCTTTCAATTGTGCACAAGCTGTCCCTTGCTTCAAAAAATTCATTAACAGCTTATTCTGATTTAATTGTTCTTCCTCCTAATATTCCAACAAGACCAAGAGCAGCGGATTCTATAACACCGATTTGCGGCATCAGCGTATTCTCTTCCTGAGACACCTTCCTCCAGGATAAGTCAACCTTGCCTTAGGTCAATCCCTTTAGGAAGAACCTCTTCTGATTAAATTCCTCCAGGTTTAGACCCGGCATTTCCCTCTCAGGTGGGTAGGGCGTGATTGGGTGAGCTAGACGTGAATGACATAATGCAAGAAAGAACAGTTATGGGATTGACGGATTGGGCATTCCTAGCTTCCATCATCGACTGGAAAACAAATAGATTCGTAGCTGACGGGGATGAGACCCATTTTAGGACAGGAGCCTTATTCTCTGCTTGCAAAGGATTAGATCAGGAGATTGAATAGCAGTTTCCTGGGGTGGAGCTGGAAAAGCTGATGAATCGAGACCAGACCGGATGAATCGGGAAACCTAGACAGAAGGTGGTTTCATTCAAACGCTTCCGTTGGATGCTTCGCTGCTGTGGGATCTACCTTGAGATAGTCCTTCATTGCGACTTAGATTGCACGATCAAGGATCAAAGTGTCCGTTCGGTAAGTCAGCCAGTCGTCCTCTTTCGTCGTCCCCATCACTTCCTCATCCTCAACTCCATAGGAGTGGAAGAGACTTCTTTTTTCTTTATTGTTCTTACTATCTTCTCATCTAAGCTATTTGCTATCGTCGAGCGGGAAATATCATCAACATCGAACAAGACCAGGGTAAGCCAAGCCTAGAATAAGACCACAGATACACTATGGGTAAAAGATTCAGAGGTAGAATTATCAAGCGACACAGACACAGGTACATAATGAATTCATCATCACTCCTTCTTGCTTCTATCTCCCAAGCAGAGCTTCCCAGTTTAGTTGGAGTTTATGTCTTCCCCCCTAAGTGGAATAAACTTGTTTCACATCCAGGAGGGATGTTCATCCACCTGCACTGGTAGAGGTGCAATTATTGCAGCTGATTTCGCCAGTCCCTTATTTCGAGTTGGTGGATAGTGAGCTATTGATGTGGATGGGCTGATGAGGAAGTAAAGGTTATCCAGATAGAAACTACTTTGATCTTCACTTGTTCAATAGTAAAGACTATGTACTTCCTACCGAAGAAAGTGAGATGCGTGCGTCGAAAGCCTCTTTGAGACAAAGACGATTATCTGACATTCAAGCATATAATAGCATAACATCCAAAGGCCTCGAGCTGGGGAAGGGATTGTGCACTGGAATAAATAGCAATAGTAGACACGACAAAAACAGAATCGAAAGAGGTGAGACTACCAAAGGAATTAAGACAAACTTATGATCGATAGAAGACCTGGGAAAGGACCGATATGGCCTTTGTGACTTCCCTCTTTGAAGACCCGGGATCGCTCTCCCAGGAGGCAGTAGGTTTTAGCTCCATACCACCACTAGGATCACCTCTAATACCCACTTAAAGTGGGCATTGTTTAGTTCGAGTGCTTAGCTGCTAGAAGGCACAGCTCACAAGCCTTGTGCCCACGGAGCGGTAAGGGCCTTTCAACTCATTCGAAGGACAGGAGTAGACTCGGTAGTAAAAGCAGGGTACTTTTTATGTGTTTTTTTCTTATATTATCTTTTTTGGTGCTGAGGACAAGCCATTTGTCCCACCATCAAGACTTTCCGTTTCCATTTTATTTTTATTAACCTCCCCTGACACGAGCATCAAGAAAGAAAATGAACAAGATGCAGGGGACTCCATGACTAAGCATTTTTTCGATTGCAACTTAGAAAAGAATTTCTTTCTACAACATCCCCTTTCTGGCCCCTACTGAATATGAAAAAGGTGAGCACTCTCCTTCAAGGTAAGAGGTAAGTATAAAGGTTAGTATTATATCCCTTCCATGCATCAACAACATGTTTGAAAAAACCACTGGATGTTGATCCCACGCATCGTAGGCCTCCTATAAGCGCCAAAGATCGGTGATGTTGTCATGAGAAGTGTGGGAAGTCGATAGTGTACTCGATGATTGAAGGACCTATCGACTTGCATTAACTCCCCGGGGGGACTTTCATATAATTGCGGATCCATCGGAAAAAACTCGGGGGTCGGCCTCCTTACTTCAATGCCTTTATTTAAGTGATGAGCTTTCAAGATAGGATTTTATTGTGTGGATTATTCGATGGGGCTTTCAATGGCAGCAAATTGACTTGGAGCAATAATCAAACTGGTCAACATTGTATCTGGGCCCAACTAGATAGAATACTTTTTAAGGGGGACTGCCCGCTTATATATAAAAGCCATTTTTGCCTCCACCATCAAATAGATAGATTCCACAGGAATAGAAGAGCGCACTACCACGCGTAGTCCAAGAAAAGAAAATGCGCTATGGCCTTGTTGCCTTCGCTTGGTGGGGGGCTTTCATCGAAACAAAGAGAGAGGCCCGGATTGTTCGCTCTGTCTCGGAAAAGATAAAAGACAGTAATCAAAGGCGTTCCAGGGGGTTCTAGCCTCCAAACAAGTTCTCTCCATTGGTCAGAAAGAGTATAATGACCAGTAGAACCTGCTTGAATCCTTGGTCCAATCGGAATGTTAGCTGGGATCAACCACTCTTTCTCTTTGATGAATGAAAAAGGGAAAATAAGAAGAAAGCGGAGATATATCACTTGCTGGTTTTTTATTCCTGCAATCCACCTATCCTTCCATAAGTTAAAGATGTGCCATCTCCACAAAAAAAACCATCCTAGAATACTATTCGGCTACCCCATATAGCCTTCAAGATGCTTTAACTCCCAGAAGCCTTCTAGCCTCCCAGAGTTTTCCATTCCTGAAAGAACTGCCCTATTTCCTATTTAGGTTGTTGGGATTGATGAAAGCACAATCTCCAAGCCAGTCTCAACATATTGGCAAAGTGTTCACATCGCAGATCTTCTAATTCCCAATCCTACTGAAAGAGGGGGCTTGCAAACGGATTCAAAGACTCGAAGGCCTCTTGCCCAGACCAAGGTGCTTTTGGGGATCAGGAAAGTGAGAAATAAGATATAAGGGTTTTAAACAGATTGGATAAGTGCTACCCTTTATGGAAAAGAGAGAAGTCGACCTTTCCGCTATCTGCCTTGTTGTGATAGGGGGGGGCCTTTCGGGACATTCGGTCGATAACATATAAAAAGAACTCGCATTTCCTTCTTCCTTTAAAGAGAGGGAGACCTCTAGTTTGGTAAGGTTTCCTTCAGTGAATCAAATCATTTATAACATAGGATTGATTTCGTCTGGCATTTTTCCAAAAAAATATCCAAAGTAGCTATGCTCATTATAAATGCTTAGACCTTCACTAGAGGAGTCGTTATTGAGTTGATTGTTTAGGTTCAATAATCTCACTATCAACCTCTTGGCCTAAAAAAGAATGATATAATCCGCAAAGAGTTGGTGGGTGACTACTGGTCAATGTAGTGGACCATGAAAGGAAACTAGCTTCTTATAAAGGTGAAGATACTAAGGTGGATTGGAACTCCTGGTCAGGTTTCTTTCGTTCGTTCTGGTGCACTCATTTTTCTTTGACCGAGCTCAGAGAGGATCCTTGTTCGGTCGTTCAGAAATGTAGGAGTTGCCACTCCTTACGGTAGAAAAGGGCACCTATGCGGTGGGTTCGACTCCCACATCTCCCGGTTATTCTGAGTTCTTGCTTTAAATTACTTATTCTTTAGCGATGTAAAGCAATCAGGCAGTAGACCGGCAAGGCTCGGTCTTCATTCTTGAATCAGTGACAGAGAGTCAGGGCAGGGCTAGTGATCAATAAAATAAGATGAGTGGGGGTGGGGCAGGGCATATTGCTTTTCGTAGTAAGCAACTCTCTTTATAAAGCTCTTTCTTTATCTTTATCGAAGTAAATAGTAGTTCCTCTCCCTTTCCTTTTAGGAGAGCTACTTTGTTCCTAATCTGATCTGATCCTGAACTCCAGAATCAGTCTTTCGGGCTCTATAGAGTGTTAGAATGCCGATGCGTCTTCTGGTCCTCATGTAGGTTATTTTCATTCAACGCTAAGTAAGAATTTATTTTTGGGATCTCCTGTTGATGCACTACGAGTCCCGTAAAGCTGTAAGGGCATAGCCGTTGTAACAACGCTGTGATATTTTTGGCTGCTAGTCCTTAAGGCACTGATTGATCGGGCAGTTGTCGTTCTTTCTCTTACCGCTGCTCTCGTCTCCGGTCCGGTCTTGGCTTTTTCCTCTTGCTTTGCTTTTTGATTTGTATTTTGGGGCTGCGGGTTCAATTTGATAAGAGAATAAGGAGGCATTCAAAGAAGCTGTGATTGTGTTCATGGCATAAAAGAGATTCGAACCACTGCTGGTGATCTCTTTGCAAGATCCTCCGCCGCTAGTCCGGTTGGAGCTCTTGGTCTATGAGTGATCATATCAGCTGTGATTGATTCAGCTGTTTCTTACTGGCACATCTTCCTGAACTTAATAGGAGCTGAACTAAGACCTTGTCTGATACTGCTTGGAGTTGAGGTAAAGAGACATAGGTGGAAGGTAAGAAGAGGAGACTTCACACTAAGCCGGGATTCGATTTGAGTCATCATCCGATCCAATGCAACCTTATTCAATACTTCCCCACCCCCCACAAAAATGTGAAAGAAGCCCGCATACCCACTCTTCTTTCCCCCATCACTGTGGGCCTCATCTTCTTCGTGAGAATCAGACTACTTGTAGGTTTTCCTAGTTACCTACGAAATGAAACTTAGAGGTAGAAGTCTGCCAAAGTTCACAATTATTTCTTTAACATTTCACAAAGATTATCAAAAGCACGGACGCAACCGTGCAAGCTCCCTTTTATTAAAAAAAACGAGACTTCCCTTCCATTCATTCAAAGTGAAACCCCAATCCCTTAGTGTGAGACCGACTCCGCAAGCGTGATTGTCAGGATTGTCCTGGCCATAAAGAAGGCGAGTGTTTTCAACTTCCTTGGCTTCTCAAGCTGGAGTGGATCAAAGCTTGGTTCCTTAAAGAGCTCTCTAGCCGCCTTCTTCAAAGGTTCGCCACATTCACACGGACTGTTCACGTGATGAGAACTACAGACACGGTAAATCAAAGTCTCCTGCGCTTATGGGGAGGGAAAGCCTTACTTAGAAGTTGTCGCTCGATCGAAGGATATAACACATACGAAACCTTAGCTTCGCTGACTTTATAAGGTATAACCTTCGCCACGACATTAGTGGCTTAGCTCTTCGTGCTTCTCGCAGGCTTTTTTTATAGAGAGAGAGTCAGGGGGCGGTACGGAAGATTGGTCTGCTCCGCAAAGCTTAGCTTTTCGGTTCGCTCCCCCTACGTGGTCGGCCTTCTTACCAGTCTGCCTCCTTTCTCTTGATGGAATATAACACCAAGCTCCAGCTTTGCTTACGTTCTTAACCTGCGCTCGCCGGATGTATCACTCATCCCGCTTCTCAGGTAAGGAGTCTTCTGTGTGTTATAATCTTTACGAGAATGAATCGCATATGTTGGTTGAGAATTGCTCGAGAATTCATTGATAGTGACTTTGCCAGGTTCTAGGGGGGCTACTCTTCTTTTTTGTTGATCGAGCCACTCTCCCTCATTCCACTCGTCCAGCCCTCTTCACGAACTTGTACAATCGATGCCACAAAGATAGCCAACTCGATATCAAAGAAAGAAGGAAATGGGCGATGATTTGGCACAAGATATCCGGAGGTGTGAAAAGAGCAGCTGTGAGAAGCGTCAAAACAATCAAACAACGACGATTGTTCGTGGAGTTTTCCACAGAAAGACCCATATATTCTGGCAAACGGATCATAATGACAGGTACTTGGGAGCATACCGATGGAATGAACGAAAGACGAACAGTTAACATAATATAGTCATAGATCTGAGGTTTTAACTTGATCATGAGCGAATTTGTTGATGTTGCACCCATTATGTATAGAAAATGCCAAACATGGGGAACTACCCGGGGAGGAGTTAGGAAAATGAACAAGGAGAAGCGAGAACCACTTAAAAGGAGGAATCTATTGTATTTCGTCCTATGTTCAACATAGAAACTAGGGATCAAAAAGCACCAATTTGATGACTTATTAAAGGACAGACGAAGTAAGAGCATGCTATTGAAGACGTGACAACATATGTCGAGAATGCCTCCGTTAATTGTGTACAAATCAAATACGAGTCCAAAGGCATGGTAAGAAAGGGTTTAGCTAATGGAGATATTAACTCTTCCGGAAACAACTAACGCGTAAACCATGTCAAACCCATACCGATCAATATCCGAACGGAACGGATTCGAACGGAACGGATTCGAACTTCTCCTATAAGAGTTTCCGGTGCGAAATGAAATTCATGAGTAATTCAAAGGAAAAAGAGAAATAATGAGTCATAAACAAAAACAAAAACATTGGTAGAGATCGACTCGTGAGCGTGATTCTGAGTCTCGTAGTTGAGATCCGTGAGCGAGACCTAAGCAGGAGAAACAAAGGTAGAAGGAGCAGAGAGGCAGCAGTCTTTCTATGTTTTCCACTCTCACGAAGTTTCTCTGGGTGAGCTTAGATGACCCGAAGCAATGACCAACTCCATAAAGTAACTCCTCCTATTAAACCTAATGGGTCCCTTATAGAGAGTTGGAGGGAACTCTTTCAGATATAAGGTTTTCCCCATACATAGAGAAGGAAATAAGAGAGAGCGGGTTGGCTAGAAGCTTCGTATAAAGCTCATCCTGATCTACGACCACCCTGCATGTACCCACCGGGCTAGTGATCTACGAGCAACCTGAATTGGACACTGGCCGTCACTCCATTCCCCAATAGTTGCTTTGTTAGTGCTCATTCTTGTTGGATATTCACTATCGATGGCAAGGCTGGGGACGGTAGTTCTATCCTTGCCTTGCCGCGCTGACTCTTTTTTCTCAGTATTCGGGATGGCCTTCGTCACGTCCGGTCTTGAACATCGGATAGAACAGCGGATGCCAGTCCCAAAGCTTTCCCTAGCAGCTCGAACCTCGAGCCCCGAAGCAAGGGTGGTCTATGTTCACGGAGTGGGCATGCTACGAGCTCTATGCCAGCCGGGTAAGGAGGGGATGCAATCATAGTAAAGTGTTCATCCTTCCCATCAGTTCCGATATCCGAAAAGGCTGTTGAGTCGCTGTGGTGAGACACTTCCCATTCTATAGATGGATACCGACTGGATGATGGAATGATTAACCTACCTCCCGATGGTTGGAGAGTTCGCCTGAGGACAGAGAATAGTTTCGGAACTGGACCGGCGGAAGCGGGAGTATAATGTTAACGAGAGACAAGGACCTGAGAAGGCGGGGAGACAAGCTATTTGACGGACAAAAGAATAGACAGAGTGATAAGCAAGCAGAGCCAACGGAGCCAAAATAGGGTTCTACCAGAGCGGAGCGAGGTGTATTCGAGTAATAGAGTCAGTGCTAGATCCGCGAAAGGCGGGTAAGAGATTCCTTTTTCAAAAACAAGGCAAAGCAAACAAAGCAAGAGAAGTCGCATGGATGGAAAGAATGTTGCTAGAGCAGTTAGTTGTAATAGTTTTTTCCTAATGTGTCTTGCAAAGGAGCATTGGGCCTTTATGATGTGTTTCCTCTCGCTCCCTGTAGTTTTTCATATGAGTCCACCAAAGCAAGAACAGCGCCTTCGCCTGCTTGGATTAGGACTTTGGTGCTTGAGAGAGCAGAACAGAAAGCAAGAGACCTTACTTGAAAAAAAGCCAGGGATTTCAGTTCTTTTAGTAGGGAAGACAACTCCATAACTCAAGAATGAATGTAGGGGTAGGTGAGCAGTAGTAGGAAAGAAGAAGACAGCTCAGTGCGTTAATAAGTATACTGTTGTACTATACTTTAAGGGAAGAAGTCGACTTCAGTACAAGAACCAAGAGCACTTACTATCAGAGCTGCGCCTAACACTCTTAAAGAGAGCGAATCATCTTCTCTTTCTTTATTGGAGATAGAGGCTGACTATTCTAGCTATGTCCGGCTTTTCTTTCTTAACTAGAGGCGGGCAAACTCAAGTTATTTTCTCCTGACCGCTCAGTGGGCTTACCGCTCCGTGGGTAGGGCAGAAAGAAGTGAGATCTTCTGTACTCAGAGGTGTCAAACGGGCCGGGCCGGCCGGCCCTGCACGAGCACGGCACGGTTCGGCCGTGCCTGGGCCGGCCCGGCACGATAAAAAAAACGTGCCCGGCCACGTGCCGGGCCCGGCGAACAAACACGTGCCGGGCCGTGCCCGGCACGGCTCGTTCCTTGGCCCTGCACGGCTCGTGCCTTGGCCCGGCACGGCTCGTGCCTTGGCCCGGCACGGCTCGTGCCTTGGCCCGGCTCGTGCCTTGCCCGGCACGGCTCGTGCCTTGGCCCGGCACGGCTCGTGCCTTGGCCCGGCACGGCTCGTGCCTTGGCCCGGCACGGCTCGTGCCTTGGCCCGGCACGGCTCGTGCCTTGGCCCGGCACGGCTCGTGCCTTGGCCCTGCACGGCTCGTGCCTTGGCCCGGCACGGCTCGTGCCTTGGCCCGGCACGGCTCGTGCCTTGGCACGGCACGGCTCGTGCCTTGGCACGGCACGCCGGCCCGCGTGCCTGCGTCGTGAGTCGTGAGTCGCAACTCACGAGTCGTGACTCGTGACCCAACCGGGCCCCGCCCCCGGTAAAAAGACCACGGGTCGGGTCGAAACAGACCCGACCCGACCCGCCCCGACCGCCCTGCCTTGCCTTGCGCCCGTGCCCGAGCGGGCCGGCACGGCCTTGCCGTGCCCTCGGGTCGTGCCGTGCCCGAATTTAAAAAACCGTGCCGTGCCCGGCACGGCACGGTAGCACGGATGGGCACGTGAAAAATGGGCCATGCCGTGCTGGGCCGGCCCGTTTGACACCTCTATCTGTACTCGATGGAACTACAGGTAGGGAAAGGGAACCGATAAAAGCACTGCCATGGGAAAAAACAAACTTGATAGCCAAGAGAAGGCAGATAACTTTTAAAGAAGTCGACTAAGAATGTTCCCGAGAGAAAGAAAAGGAATACAATTTCATAACTTAAATAAGAAAGAAGAAGAGAGTTGTAACTATGATAAGAAAGAATCACAGACATGTCTTGCCTTGGAGTGGATTTTATTTTAGTGTTGGTCCTGGTCTCTTTCCTTAGATTAGGTTTTATTGGATTCCCCCATTCCTGATAGATGGTTTCATTGAACTTACGTGCTTACTGAGAGAGGGCACTAAAGTGGGAATAAGAAGACTTTTCCAGAGAGCTGGAAAGAAACTAGCAATCCTGTTACAGGCTGTAGTGTATGTATTTTCACCTATTCAAGAGAAAAAAACCTGAGTCTAGTTTGTCAAGCACGGCGGAGGGGGGTAAGGAGAGAAGGATACATCTCGTTGGAAGAAGGCGGATCGGATAAACTAGCACCAGAGAAATGCGGGAAGGAAAAAGTCCCATTCATCAACTGGGTGGAGATTGAGATTCAAGAAGCACTGCAGGAAGAATACCTGATCTCAGCACATGAGATTGATATGTTCATCAAAGAAAAGGTTTGTCAGGCCAGAGGGCAAGACGACTGAGCCAAAACATCCAAGCCAAGGAAGGCGGAACGGTAGGAGATGAGGTCTTTCATCTGTTCGAAGCCGCATTTCGCACGCCCTTAATGCAGTGCAGTCGGAAGAGGAGGTGTCCGAGCGGGGGAAGGCACTTGAAAAGCTAAAGGACTTGAGTG
This sequence comes from Sapria himalayana, assembly GCA_029783825.1. Taxonomy (NCBI): domain Eukaryota; kingdom Viridiplantae; phylum Streptophyta; class Magnoliopsida; order Malpighiales; family Rafflesiaceae; genus Sapria; species Sapria himalayana. The sequence goes on along the minus strand of JAREIK010004719.1, from coordinate 26,001 downwards.
CCGGTGACTTCATTACTTGTATAGCTCGCTCGCAGGCTTCCCTAGTCATCATACCTACGAGTGAAGCTAAATGAGAGTGACTACTGACTGCTTTCTGGCTTACGGGCTTCGATTCCATTCCTTATGTGAAACAATACATGGCACTAGTCACACGAGGACAGAGAACCATGAATATTCACCACTGTAAAAAAGGGACTAGTACTATCTCCTTTTTGCGAAGGAATTTTTTCCAAGTAACTGGCTTTCCTACGATCCGTATCCTTAGCTCTATTCTGCCGCTTGCTTGACTGCTTTGACTTGTTTGAAGGAGTGGCTATAGCAAGAATTACACTCCGGCTAGAAAGAATCTCATAAATTGATTATTAGCATTACACCTACCCTATTCCATTGTTAGCCCTTGAAGGGAAATATATCCATAGATTACTGATGGGGATGTGTAGCATGTTTTTCCGTGGGTTAGAAGTTGACGAATCCTGCTCCCCCTTCTTCACTGCTCTTGGGGAAAGGTAAAGAGACTATTATCTGGCTACTTAAATAAAGTACTCCTAGTGGATAACATTCCTTTTGATTCCAGCCTGTGTTTTGCTACCCCTCGACTTCCACTTCAAGTTTGGGGAGCTCCAGCACGGGGACTTGAGTCTCAGCAGAACCTTCTCTTTTCTTCTCTTCTATTCTATTCTATAAATAAGGGCTATTATAGTTATTTTACTTAAGAATAGATCTATGTAAGCTTTCAATAGCTTCGCTACAGCAGAAGGAAAGCCAAGCTGTGGTTAGAAAGAAAAAGAATCATCCGCTCTCCTAGTTGCTAAATAATCCGGAGCTTCTTTTTGAAAGAAAAGGCTCAATCCATTCTTCAACCCCAAACTGCCCCTTACCTGCCTGAGTTCGATGGAATATACTAGATAATTCCTACCTTTCTTCCTGGACTCAATAGCCGTGTCCCCTACTGATCTGACTCCCAAGATGCGAAAATGCGCTTAGGCCTACAACGTTCAGCCGTGAACCCGAATAACCAGAGCTAATGATTCGAGATCTTCTATCTAGATTTTCTTCTCCAGACCAAGGACCAGACTAATTACATCTAATGAGACCTAGAGGTTCTAACTTAACAAACCTATCACCACGAGCCTACCCCATTCGAAGAATTGGAATCAGTAACTGCCTTTATCGAGGGAGAGCTAACTGGCAAGAAGATTCCCATTCCCGTGGCAAAAGGGAAGAGCTTGAACTTGATATCGGGCTTCTATCGGTGAAAGAAAGAGGAGAAGAATAAATTCTTTATTGATAGGAAGAAAGCGAAGAAAGCAATTTGTAAATATGAATATCCGGAAATGAGCCCGTAGGAAATTTCATAGGAGATGCTCAAGTAGGGGCTTACACGCCCATGCCCTTGAATGAAAAATAAGGTCTTTCACGATCTCTAGAAAGAGCTACTACGGAAGAGAATAAAGAGGGAAGATTCAATCTTGTATTTCTTAGTTTAAGTTTAGCGGGGCTTGGAAGCCCTGCAAGTGTGATAGTATAGGAATAGGCGGGAGGAGTGAAGAATTCACATAGAGTGATTGGTAAGCTGACCCGTAAAGGGTCTTATTCCCGTCTCAGCGTGCTCCCTGGCCTAAAGATAGATACTCGATAGAAGGAAAAGAGAATGCTAGTCTAATCCTCGTTCGTGAGCCATGCCCATGACTCACATCACTCCTTATCGAGAACAAGAAGAATAAAGACACTCTATTACTTGATATTGATTAGACAACGTATATCGATTATCAATCATACTCCTTCTTGTTCGAGAGCCATCCATAACTCTCTGCTCATTTTCTCTATGCTTCAAAATGAGATCCCGAATCTGGAAAGACCTAAAAGGGGATGCTCTACAATCAATCCCCGGAGGTTGGTATACGAAATACAAAGAAAGGCAGTTCTGTTATTGAATCAAATCTTCCTATAAGAAAGAGGGGGCATTCCGTATTAATTAGATAGAATTAGGGAAGCCTACTTGATATTGTTCTAAAGTGCGCCCATTAGTGCAACTAGAAGAGTCATGCCAAACAGCAGGCTTCTTATATAAAGAGAAAGCCCTTATCCGCACCTATCTACTCTTTTCTTTGGAATGGAAGGTTCGGCTATTCAAATCGTAAGCATGGATTTGGAAATAGATAGATTATTTTGTTTTATAAACCTCGCAAAAGTGGGAGAGCGATCAACAATTGTTGGGTTCCTGTGCCCTATTTTATTCATGTGGTTGGGTTAGGCATATCTGAAACGTAGGTATTACTCTCTTTCATAACCTGGCCTTACCTTTTGGAAATGTAAACGGGTAAAGCAGATGGAAAGTCTTCATAGCTACATAGAGATCGAGCTTGGAGGCCAGTCTAGCAGGTCGGGCACCATGGAGGCTGCGAGTTGAAATGGGGACGATCATCCCAATGGTCACTCATATGGGACTAAATGTAGGAGATATTCTGAAAGATCTCATAAGGAGAAGGGAACGACCCCTTCGATCCTGCCTACTAAATTGGGGAAGATAGATAAAGGGGAGCTGGCTTGACCAATAGGTACTTCTTTGCTCTAATCTAAATGGAGATAGGGACAGAGAGATGGAACTTCCAAGCATCTTTCTGGTGATTTGCAAAGATCTATTCCTACTGACAGCGCTTAAAACAAGCAAACATTTCACGTCTTTTTCAGAGAGGGTGGCCGGTTTAATCCCTTCATCGGTAATCTATATATATATGAGTTCTCCGATTAGCAGACTCTGAAGAAGGAGAAGGGTGGTCGAGCTGGTTGATTTAACATCCGCCTTAGAGTTGTGGCAGCTGGTATTCCTGTAGCTAAGTTTGGCTTGAAGACAAGACTCAAAGTTCGGCTCTCTTCCTCTTCCTTTTGTTTCAATCTTCCCTCTCCTCTCCGCCAGTTCGAGTTACCATTGTTGATCCATCAGCTTCTGAGCTAGCAGAGTCAAACGAAAAAGGTTAAAAAAGTCCCCCTTTGACTCAGGAGGGTGTTCCGGGTCCAACCTCAGCACCTCCATTTCCGGTAACCATTCCTGCCAAACACTCTTGCCATGAGACTTTTATGTTCGTCTAGTGATCTTCCTCTGGCAGAGGTTCCTCTTCTCTACTCAATTACACCTTCCCTCTCCCTATGGTTGAGTTCCAATCCTTTCAGTTGAAGTGTCTTTGAACTTCTCGTACATGGTCTTACTCCTCGCCCATGGTCCCAGAACGCTCCAAGTCGAGAAAGAGTGGTCCGTCCTTGCATGAGTCTCCGTCTTGTACTCTCTTGTTTTTCTCATTTCTGGTGACTAAACCCCTCAAGTTCAGGTTAGGCTACTATTGAGATTATAGTATTATTAAGCCATAGTCATTCCACTATCTTTGCCCCATTCCATTCCTCTTGCTGTATGAGACCAACCCCTAGAAGAGGACAGGGGAAGGAATCATATGGAAACTCCGACCTATGTACGAGGATTTCTAACATACGAAAATAGCACTTTTTGGAAAGGCTCTTCCCGGTTATAATTTTTGATTCACAATGATGACTTATAGTAACAAGCGCATGTGGTGCAGGAGATAGGGGAACAAAGGCAAACAGAGGTGATACCTCATGTGTCTTTCCCTCATCACCATCGCATGTCGCGAAGGTAGGAATAAAAAAAGGGAATCCCCGGACATGCTAGGATTGTGTTTAACAAGACAACTACACTGAGTGACACAAGAAAGAAAGAACGGAAAGAATTGATCTCCTGGAGATTGTACAGATCATATATCCTCTATTCTATTTTAATTATGAGTGAGTGGGACATTCTCATCCTTCTTTGAGTTTTACCCGAACTAGACTAACTCAGCATTTAACTAGATATCTAGAGGTGAAGGAATCACTCTACTACTTACTTTACTAAAGGAAAGAGAGCTTCTTATCGAGACTGATTACAGCTAATATACTCATGAGGATAGCTGGAAGCAAGCAAGGAACATTATACGAACCAAGAATGGATTTCAATGAAGCGTTGGATTGCAACATAAGCAGCACAGGGGATATAAATTCCTTCTCGTCAGGTGAAAGTCTGTCGTGGATAAATCAAGAATACAGAAACAAAAACAGCAATTGGAGAAGAGAATACGATTGTATTATAAGTTCGCAATTGAACAGATCGGATCGAGCAAGTTTGAATTGACGTAACATGAAACCTATAAGTCCGAAAGCGCTATTTGTGGACGGAGCAACAAAAGTCCACAGACCACCTCACCTTATTGACACCAACGAGTCAAATCTCCTTGTGCTTCAGGGCCCCATAGTAACAATAAAGAATGTGCTAAACTATTAGCAGGTTGAACTTTATTTTTCTACGGTGGTTAAGAAATTGCAACCTTCCAAATCCAAATAGGAACTAGCCAAACCATGGGTATACCATGAAGTTACAAAGGTTGTACCTGTGAACCAACCCCCTAAGTGAAATAGGCACAAGGGTGATCTACGATCACCGGACCAACCTACAAAAATGAAACGGTCCCTTCGTAACCAGTCATCCATAATATCAAATAAATCACTTCGTCTTGGTAAATTTACCAAGGGCTATAGTCATACCTCCTATTCAACTACTTCAACCATTTCCGAACACCTCATCTTGATGAAACACAGGCTACACAAATACAGGAAGAACAAGATCTGGACATGATGGGAGTTTGCGTGCCTCGGTAGGAAAGAGATCACAGAGTATAGCACAAGATCACCTTTTCTTGCTGCCATGGGGTCGACCTGTGAACAAGGTTAAACCCAATGGGAACCAAAAAACGGGATGGTACCGCATTGGGCAGAAGACGATCCAAAAGCGAAGGCTCACCCGCAAAAGCCAGTAGTTTCAGCTTTCGAAGCCGCTTTTAGATTATAGGGGCGCAAATGCCAGTAGTTTCAGCTTACTCTACTCTGATTATATATACAAAGATTATAGGGGCGCAAACGATGACTACTCGACTACTCTACTCTATCTATACTATATAATAGGGGTGCTATAGCACTTCCTCTCGCTAGCGCGCACTTCAATTTGATCGCTGAGTCAACCTATCCTCTGACTTCTCATTTCGGAAACTTTTGACCCTAATCGGTGAAGGAGTCCTCCCCGTCAATGGGCTACTAGGCTAGGAACATGATCTCTTCCTTGCTGTGAAAGTCACCTACATCTTTGTGCAAAACAAACACTCTCAGAGGGCGAGCAAAATAGGGGCTGAAGGCTAAGCTCTTTTCATGGCAAAAATCCATGGAACCCTCCCAAACTTGTAGTTTCTATACTTATGATGATGGCAAAGTATCACTCATAACTCCCTCTAACGCAGGGAAGTCCATTCGAAAACGAAACTATAGTCTCTAACTTCACAAGACACTTGTTAGACCGGTTTACAACAGCACCGTGCTTTCTCGAAAGATTCATTCATTGCAGGCAAGTTCCTGAACTGAGCTCACTGCCTTCTTCGCTTAGGAGTGCCCTATTGCTCTTTAGTATCGAATCTGTTCCTTCCCTACCTCCCCCTGCTTGGCTATTCATCTTAGCGTGCGCTCTTGCTTACCTTGCCCGAGCTTAAGCGAACTATCTTTTAAGAAAGATTTTATCGCTGAATTAAAGCAATGAAATTGCCTAGTTAAATAGCATTAGAAGCAGTTTCCCTCTTCACGAGGGATGGTTACACTGTCCTTCCTGACTCAAAGAGTCGATGACTAGTAACGGAACTCCTAACTTTGGACAGAGAGTGATTGCCGACTTTAGGTGTTGATACCGACTCTGTTGACTTCACTCTTGATAGCTTGTTCTCTTTTTAGAGTCACTCACAACTCTTATTGAACACTCCTAGCTATAAGGCGAGAGAGTTACTAGGATGAAAAGGTGGAGCAAGGGAGTACCTATGAACGAAGAACTGGTAACTAACCTCTTGACTAATGCTGCCTTCGTTAGAAGGAAAGAAAGCTTATCCGCGCAAATCAACGTGTATCGTTTACTTTGCTTTCTGAATGCTTCACTCCCTACTTCACAGCTTTCATGGGTGATTCTCGTTCTCATTAGAGTTCAGAAATTCCAGAATCATTTCATTCATTATTAGAAGTGAGCTCTTCATATGCTTAGTCTATGATAAAATTAACCAGTCCTGAAACTCAATTACCCAATCGTTCAGTCGTTTACCGCACCATGGGACTAGTACTAGTTAGAAGTCCACTCTTATACCTTTGATAGAGCTTTCCTCACTCGTTACCACCTCTAACATACCCTCTGAAACAGATGGAAGGTAGATTGTGACTAAGCGAAACTTCCGTAGACTGACAACGTCACTTGAATACCTTTCATTGCCTATTTTTCTTGTCAACTACAGACTTTCAATCTGTCTTAATGAATGCAGCTCTTAGCGCCATTGCGCGCAACGGCTTAACTGCCCGGAGCTAGCTAGCTTCAAAAGCGTAACCATGTTTTTTTCTCTTTCTATTCACTCTATTATCAATCCTGAACTCACTTTATTGCATTGATTTGCTGTTTGACTTTCGGTGTTGAGTTTAGTCAATGGTACCATACCAACAAGATCGACTTCCTCCCTTTGTTCGTTAAGTTGGGATTCAATAATCACATAAATGAATCGAAGCTGTGCTCTATGCCCCTTTCACTTTTCTTTTTTCAACCTTCACACGCCCTTGCCTGCTTTTATTCTTGTGCCCCATTTTTTGGCGCTTGCCTGGATCGCTATCATACTAGCAGTAGTGCTGTTTTCTATTGGACCCTATGAGCATAATGATTCGAATTGGGCTTTGTTGTATAATTCTTTGCCGAAAGAGGGCTCCGCGGGACCCAACGACTTTCCGATGTGATTGACAAGCAGTGGGTCATGGAACGGAGTTTAATTCATCGCGATAGGAGTTCACCAAGTCTAAGAATGGGCTGGTCATCCAACGAGAATGGGTAAATCCGATCAGTCAACTAAGCCCCACTTTCACCTTAAAGATCAAGGTCTGTGAATGAAATGTCCTCTACTCGGTAGTAGTAGGAACAAGATGTAACTGATTCATCCGTGCCAATGAGAAGGGGGGCTTCACCTGATCACTCTGAATCCGCTGATCAGGAAGAGAGAAAGGGGTGGGTTTTCTCTATAGATAAAGAGGAAGCTCGTTCCTGGCCTCTTTGGCAGTAGCAAATCAGAATTCGTAACCCGCCAATCTATTTTTGGGCAGGAGTCGTCAGATCTTGCCCAGGCAAAGGAGCGATCGACACTCGCTCGCAAGTTTTAAGCACAGGGACAAGTTGATTTAGAAGGGGGAACAGGAGTAGCCTAGCCTGGTTCTTCTTTGTTTTCCTGAGCGGTATGGTACGTCACGTGGGAAATCACGATCTGAGAGAAGTAACGAGATGATAAATCCGCAAGAAATAACGAAGTACAATTGTGAATTATCTATCTATCTCTTTCCTTGTTGCGGCCGCTCGCCCTACATCAGTGCCAAAGGCTTGCGACTTGTCTGGATCCAGAGGTGGAAGAAGCCTAAAGAGTGTGAGGAATGTATGGACACCAGAAAGTTCCAGGCCACCAACATAGTCTTTTCAAAGGACGACCTACCTGTTGCACTTGGGGGTGACATGAAACATAACAGACCGCTCTACCTTTCCGGGTACAAAGGGAAGGCAAAGTGACCATGAGTGCAGATAGACCCGTGGGTCTGCCATAACTAGAATGCCTCTTCGTGCTCTAGCTCACCAGGGAATGCCTACCAGTAAATTAAGTCACACTAAGATGACCATCCAATGATACAATGCGGACTTCCAAAGGGCGATTGGTAAGATTCGCCTTAAGTGTCAGTTGGCAGACTTGAAGTCTGAAATCACGTGTTATGTGATTTATAACGACATGCCCTACAATCCACTGTTGGGAAGGCCTTGGAGGATCCTTCACCTTCCACAATAAAAAGGAAAATACCTTCCGAATTTCTTATAACGCCGAGCTCTATGCCCTTTTGGTCATTCCAGCAGCTATAAATAGGAAAAGCTCATCTAATGTGGTCACTATTAGCGTCACATCTGATAGTGAAGAAGAGGCCCAAGAGGGTAAAAAGGCAATGCACGTAGGCGTAGATCTTCCACTACCACCTCTGGTGTGCCACTCATCAGTTGAAAAACCTGGAGGAGCTATCTTCGTGGTACCAATGACTGGGGGCAGGGGCCCAGTTGAAATAGACCATTTTATCTTATTGCATAATCATTATAATCTTGAAGTTCTTGAAGTTCACAAATATATCCCGTACTCATCTTTATATTTCTTATGCCCTTCCCCAAGGATAGCATACCTAGTCCGTATTATTCCCTAATACGGAAGTGTTCTTATGAACAAACGAGAACACTGCAAAAAAAAGTGCATTTATTCGTGCCAAAGGGAAGTCTGGTCTCCTGTGAATTATGAATGGTAGGGTCTATTTTCTCCCTCTAACCTAGCATTGCTGCCTGGCCGATCACCTTGATATGCTATATATACTCGGTAAGGTCTTACCAGCCCTACTCTACCACCTACGATTTTTTTTAAAAGAGTGTCGAAATCCCTGATCCGATTTGGCGAGCTACTTGTTTTTTTGAAGCTGATTTTGATTAGGTGCGTCCTTCGATACAACACCAATGTGAGAATTCTAATGAATGTCAGGATTTCCCTAGCTGTTGACCACACTTCTCAATGAAAGAGGTATGATGTTCTAGATTCTTCTAATACTATCTTGCTTGTATTTTTATAATTCTTGTTGTAGTTTTAGAATCATAGTTGCTGCTCCTCTAATGGCATTTTTTATAGCTTTCATAAGTGTCAGTTCCAAAAGCAGTAGAAGGTAGTTGATTTGCTTACTTGTTAGAGTCAGGAAGGGCAAAGAGTTAAATGAAGATTCTCACTCCTAAAAGAAGAGTCTTACTATGCATTTGGTCTCTTGTTCTCTGTTACACCCGAGATCTTAAGCCGGTGGAGATCTCTATTCGATTTCAGTAGAGGTAAAAGCTATGTGGACGGTGGGAATGTCCTTAACTCATAAACCAGCCTAGGCCGGGAGTACGTGTTGGTACAATTCTTTGATCGACTTTCAGCTGCTCAACCGGATGCCAATAGGTCGCTTTGCAAGACATTGAGAATATTGAGAATAGAGATGGAGATTGGACCTTGGGGTCCGGGTGTAGGTACGGTAGTTGTCCTCTCCGTCCCCTATTGGAACATAAAAAAAGATCTTTTTTCTTCTTCAGTTAGTACAAATTCGGTTGATATCGACAATCCAGTTCCGCAGGAAGGAGGCCAGGTCAGCGGGGCAATCAAAACTACTTTTGATGCTACGATGTGCCGACCTTAAGCGGGATTCTACTCACGAGCTGGTTTAGGGATAGGTTCTGCTCACTCTTTCGATGCCATGCCATTCTGGTGGCACGGGAACCACGGAATGGGGGTGGTTTTCATCCCATCGCTGGCGTGTGGAATACTAGTGCATCCAAGCACAGCGCAGCCAAGACGGTCCAAGATTACTTCGTCTCATGGGCTGGTCAACTTCCACCCTTAGCTCCGAAGAAAAAAGACAATAGTAGAGGCGGTCCCAAAGTGCTGTTTACAGCCGGGTTCTTACCGATCTTGAACAAATGAGCTCTGGGAGAAGGGAGGGTGGCGATCTTAAGCTGATTCCTTCTAGATGCACTTTTCTCCGCTCTGCTCAATCACCTCTCAACCAGGTTTGGGCTACACATACACAGGTTTGCTTCGGCGGGCTGCTTCAGCTCCGGTTTAAGGAGAGGTATTGTTCAACGATGGGTTAGCAATTTTATACCGAATCCCGCTTAAGGTCAGTCGGGAGAGATCGAGCGTAGAGGAGAGTTAGTAAATTATTATTTCAAATAGGACATAAATGAAGTACATCTCCCCCGTGTTTTTATTTGGTTTACCCAGAAATCTTGATCAAATGGCTTGGTTGTGGCATCCTCCCTGTCTTTTTCAATCATCGACATCAGGATTGGGACTCCCTACTTATGGCCAAATCAGTGCTCTAGTGGATCCTCAATTTCGTTGCTCATCCGTACCGCTATCAAAAGTAGAAAGAAGAACGCTAGGGGGGATCTGTATCGTAATTCGAGCTGTAGATCTCCCTTCCAAAAATCTCTAGTTGAGCCAAAAAGAGATGGTTTAGTAACACATCCTTTGTTTCGTCTTAGTCGTCCTTCCCTGATTCACTGAGCGATCCAAGCATATTGAAAGGGAGGATTTTTCAGGGCCGGAAGGAGGAAATTTAGAGACAGGGAGTTATCTTCCTTTGGTGGCACCCCACCCGCATATACACATCTAAGAAAGAGACTCAAAATTACCAACTTATCACACTCTCCAATCATTCCACTTCTCACACTATGGCGACTCAGACTTTCTCAGGGCTCAAAAGAACCCTATCTTGGAGTGCCATCACCATCATAGGAGAACGGAAATCTTTTGAAGTCATCTTCAAAAAAGGCGAATCAAAGCCATCGTTTTCAAGCCCGACCTTCCGAACACATGAAAGCCCGATAGGGCATTCTCCTTTATATTTTATATTTGATTGATTCTAGAGTCGCATTAGCTTGGAACATGGCCTTTTAGGCAAGGATCGATTGGGCTTAGTGAACGAACTACCTCTTCTCCGTATGGGTACAGGCGAACTACTCCAATGGGGGTAGCGTAAGCTTGAAACTACTTCCATTGAAACAATTTATTCTGTGCCTTGACTTCTGATTCGGTATCTATTTTCTTTGGTGTTGTCGATGAACTTCTTCCGGAGCTTCCTTAGCTTCTAGTGCCCACTTGGCCACCTTTAATCAGGCTTAGACGGAACAGACAGAGATCCTTTCAAGTCAAGCCCTCCTCACTCAACAAGGGGAATGATTAGAATCCAGTGGGGGTTAGTAAAAGACTAGGCCAATGCCACCTCAAGGAATGATGAATCGCTTAGTGAGATAGGGCTAAGGAAGGTCCTAATCCAATTTTATTTTTGAAAGTCAGGAGAGGTTTAAGAATCCAGATGAAAGAAGAGATGTAAACCGGTCCTCTTGGTCTTCTTCAGCAAAAGATGTCTAATTGCATGTGTTATGCATAGTGACATTTAATTGATGCAGAGAGAAGAAGGATAGCACTAGGCACCTTCTATTCTAACCAAATGTATGCTGCTTAGCTCATCTGTTAGCTCTCATTCTTATTTAAGGAGGTGATTGAAAGGGTCTCATCCTCCTCTGAACCTTTTTAATTGGCTGGCTTCGATCGTAGTCTGAATCTTTGGCCGCCTTTCGTGTGTCTCCTCCAAAATATCTAAAATATCTAAATTTCTACTGGCTAACGGGGGGGGTGGGGGTTCTTCGAGATGTAATTACCTGCTAAACCATGTCTTCTCCTTGAAAAAGATGGCTTGCATAATGAGAGAAGCACGTAATTGCTCTAAGTGTGAGCGCGTGCGCTACTACTACATCATAAATGAAAAAGAAGTGACGAAAATTAGTGTAACATAAGGGAAAGCAGCTAGCGCGAAATGAAAGCAAGGGTGGTCTACGATCAGCTGTAACAGAGTTCATTGCAAGGTGGCGAGCCCTGACTTTTGCCTGTCCTCAGAAGTTTACTCAGCAAGAGCTCCTCAAGATGTGCATGAACAACTTCAGGTACGACCAGTCGTCGATACTCCTGCCCCAAACCTTTAAGGGATTTGACGACTTGTGCACTAAAGCTCATGATGTGGAAGCACATCTTAGCAAATGGCGGCGTCCTAGAGGTGCAAACAGGCTCGAGTCTTCGACAGCGGCAGTCATTGAAACCAAGAAGTCCCCTGTGGTCGTTGGAGGAAAGAAGTCAAAAGAGACCAAGAAAAAGAAAAGAAAGAGGATTTCTCCATCGAAGATTTATTCGACGACCTCTTACAACAAAATTGGATCGCACTTCCGGAGATTAAGAGACCACACGAGGTTGGGAAAGTTGATGACCCGAAAGACTGTCGCTACCATGCTACCCCCCCCCCCCCATCTAGTAAGCCAATTCCTTTTCTTTTTTCTTCCTAGCTTCCCTTCCAATTGTCCGTTAATACAGGGTGCATAAATACATATAATTTTTATATTACAACTTACTTAATTAACTCACTTCCACATAGAATGGGGGACCATCCAACCTCACCATGACATAATAAGCGTAGATAAAGATAAGCAGAAGCTTTCCGTCAGTTAGCTGCGATGCCCTGGAATACTTCTTTGTGGGGGAGCACTTAGCTTCGTGATTGATCTAGGAGCAATGTTATGGGAGAGACATAAAGAAAGGTAAGAAAGAGGTAGGTAGGAAAGAATGCAGCAGAAAAGAAAGAGGTTTGAAAGCAAGTCCAATAGAAAAGGCTCAAAAGGAGTACCCGCCAAAGCCATGCTTACGAGAAATTACTCCCTTAGTAAGCTAAGCTTCCACACTAGGATTAGGAATAGTAGCAGCGAGAAAGAAAGGAACAAAAAATGGCTTATAAAAGTAGGAGTAGACAATGGACTGGCTTATTTAGAATCAGGGATTACAAAAAAACAAGCAGGGATGTCTAGGACAAGGAAAATCTCTGACCCCTTTCATAATCAGAAACTACCCCAGGTATCTTACATAGAGGGACTCTACTTGACTTTATCCCCATACCTGTAAATGAGATGCTACGAATGATGATACGAAGACTAATGGAGAGTACCATAGCCCCATCAGACATAGAATTGTATCTTATTACCAAATAATAAATTATCTATAGTGCTCACAACAAGAAATACTTCAACTACAAGTCCATCGATAGGAACTTGGACTTAACCCCCTAGCTTTTGACCCTACTTGACGGTTGGAAACAACTTGGTAAATTACCTAGCTGGCTTGCTTAAGTGACTAATGGAAAGGGGACTGCGGTAAAGGATGGAACACTTGTTGTTTCTTATACTTTTCTGACTACTACTTATTCTGATTGGCCACGTGAAGTGAGGAAACTATATGGAGGGGCTGGCCCTTAACCTTAGTAGAAAAAAAGTACATTTACTTTGCATGAAAGGTAGACTATTCTAGAGAATACTTTTCAAAGAGTGTAGCATTGATCACTTAAGGACAGATTTGTTCTATCAGCTTACTTAATTGCTTATACGCTTGAAAAAGGCTTGCCACTGGTTTAGCTCTTTAGAAGAGATAGGGATCTTATATTGACGAGGAATAATTCAAATATTCTAAATACATCCTTCCTTTTCCCTTTATCAATGGATTCCCTGGTGTTTGCGTTTGCACACCTTCTCTTCCTGCTAAAGAACCATATCCAGAGATAGCAGCTTCTGAGAAACCTTAATGTAGCCTTCAAAGTCGTAGAAGAATAGCAGAATTATATCGGGGTTCTAGTCCTAAAATCTTCGATGTGGAAACCTACTATTGGGAGAAATGGTATACATCCTATTACTATTAGTTCTTCTCCCGAAAGCTCTTATGCTCAGTACGCTCGTTATGAAAGGTCTTCTTAAAAAAAAAGCTATAAAAAAATAGTACAGGTATCCACGGATACATACTTCCATAAATGGTTCATCCAGGGTATTTTGTAAGGTATACATCCTATACAAGGTCTCGCTTATACCCCTTATCTTCATCTTATCCACCCACGATATTACTATTAGAACTGCTAGTTATTAGCTACCATTCGTTAACCTCAAGAACACTTTATAATCTCCTTTCTCTTAGCCCTTATATTCTTTCTTTTCTGAGCCATATGGACTTATTTATTGGCTCAGTGGGGGGGGGGGGGGGGGGGCTTTCAAATTCCATTGCTAAGGGTACTGGGCCTTGCTCAAAAGAAGGAAGATCGAAAGAAAAAGATAGTTTGCGGGACCTGCAATTCCAACCCTAGGGATGGGAAAGGAGAATCAAGAACTCCTATATGGTCCTTTTCTTAGAGAAAACTTCTATAGAGCCTACCACCCGATTGGAGAAATGAAAGAAATTTGGTTTGCGAGCAGCCCTAGTAGAAACGAAATACCCTTACTTAGCCTTACACCCTTGGTCTCTGGCAGATGGACTAGAAGCGATGCCCTGCCCTTAATCTAAAACCATATAGCGCTCTCCGTATTACTAGCCCGACATAGAAGGGATGAAAGGAAAAGAATGATATTTGAAAGGAGAGGAAAGACTAGTTATTGCTAGCTCTGAATAAGACCAGCCAGATAAGTAAAAATAATATTATATATATTATATTAAGTTATATTAAGGCATGATTATTATGGTGAGCACTAGCAGGTAAAATGAAGTAAATAATAAGAATACAAAAAGCAGGGTTTGATCTTTAATCCAGAAGGAACTTGATATGGGCTTGATCAAAACACTTTCCTTATCCCGCCGCTATATGGCTTTCTTGAGGCGACACACAAGCAAGACGAGTCCTGTCATGAGTGGAAAAGCAATCAAGCACAAACAAATATCCATAACATAATATGAAAACTAAAATGATTATAATGATTATGTGACCAAGTTTTGAGGCTTCTAGCTACGCTTAAATAGGTTTTCATACTTCTTGAAGTTCTAGTATACGTATTATATCCATTGCTTATTCGTGCAATGGATTATGGAAAATAGACCAATTGGGCATGTAAATGTTCTATGATTATGCATAAGACGAAGGGAAATAGACCCATAAGACGAAGTGACTGAAAGGAGCTTATATTATAAGGTTTAGTACTTCAAGCATTACTTATCGTAAATGTATTTTGGTATGCTATCTAATAGAGAGCTCTTTTGCGAAAAACTGTCATGAGAACACTTCGTCTTATGAACATTTATTCGGAGACCTATCTTTGTTAAGACAAAAATAGACCCTACCATAGGTCTAGGGTTCTCTTTTCTCTTCTCTCATAGGCTGGAGCAAACCTTGCATTCTTTGGTACGACACATAAGAGACCTAACTCAGCTTTATAATCATGGGGGAAGGGCATAACTTATCGTAAATGTTCTTGAACTTGGTACTCAGTCATCTCCAATGAGTACCAAACGTGAAATTTTATGACCTATGTCAGTGGAATAAATGTTCAAGCAGGACCTAAGTTGAGCATATGTCTGCCAGGAGCTTATATTACCCTAACTGCTGATATTCCAACAACATTTCGAAAGCAAGCTCTTCAATTCACTTTCTAACAGAGCATTTCCTCCACCACCCATTATTCCAGCAAGAGCTCCAATGCAAACATTGGTTACTGGAAAAGACTAGAACTAGAATAAGAACGTCATCAGTCCCAGAGCTCCTTTTCTTGCTAACTATGCCAGTTTTTTGTCTTATTCCTTAGACTCTTTCACTCTGCCAATTCAATAGAAATTGATCTAAAAAGTCCCACAGCTGATGAAATGGCTATCTATTCTAGCTCACAGTCAATCCAGGGTGAATCTCATTGTGCATCTACTTCCGCTCATTGAAAGTCTACCTCCGACTGAATCAATATCTTTTTTTCCCTTTGCTGCCACGGAGAGCGATGTTCTGCCTCTTTCTTAAACAGCTCTCGCTCATTCATGGAAGATACCCTGAGCCCTTACTCTACCAAGAAGACAAGCAGAGCGATCAGTGGCGTTTTCTTTGTCTGTTAAGCCTCACAGCTATGGTTTGATTCTTTTGTCGAATCCGAGTTCTTCGAAGACCAGCCAAGCCGAACTAAAGCTCCACAACCCGTTCTTCCCGTTCAACCCTTCTCATCCTAACTTTGCTTTCAATGGACCCCATCTGTATCCTTCCCAGCGACCCTGCCTGTGTCGACCAGCCAAGCATATGTGATTCTGTCTCTTCCTTTCATATTATCACTGACATTAGGGTTGACTCTCTCTCCTTGTTCCTTTCACTCCTTTCCGTGAAGAGCACACTAGGCACCAAGTCGCAGTGACAACGCCTTCTAGCGGTAGTCCTCCGGTAATAAAGCAAGAACAAACAATCATTCATCTGAGGGGGCGATCAAATTGAAGTGCGTGCTAGCGCACTCCGGCTTTCGAGCCTTCGTTTGCTGGATTGTTTTCAAGTCAGGCAGATACGTGCTCCTTTAAGACCTTTGATTTTCGCTCTTTGAACAGGCAGAGATGAACACACAATTCCAACGGCAGCAGGAGGAAGAGAGACTTTCGAACCCGACACATCCACTGCATGATTGACCATTGACCTAGGAATGATCCATGGAGTTCTCTCTGTCCTCCCTTTGCTTGAACTGGACTTTTCCGGAAAGGTGCTTTGCACTATATGCTGGCTCCCCCGATCCTTGGCCAAAAAAGTTTCGAAGACACTCCTCAGGCTATTGAACTTAACTTTCAATAGCATTTGCGTGAGCTATCACTTACTCAACTTGCACAAAGCTACTTCAGTAGCTTTGCCTTCGCTACAATTTCCTGCGAAACTTGACTGACTTGTTAGGGCCTTTCCTCCATAGACATAGAAACAAGCAGAAGCCTCACACCGGATTCAGGCTCTTTAAAAGGTCCTGTTACTCACTTTCCTATCCCTATCTAGTCCACCAGCCAAGCCCAGTGAACCAGTCGATCCAACTTTGAAGTCAGAGAAAGCTATTCTCCTAAAGGCCATGTGTTTAGAGTCTTTTCTCTGATGTTCTTAACTTGCCGGATATCCACTTGCCATATAGATTTTTTTAAGGGATGCTCTCTTTACTATCATTTATCTTTCATTAGAACTATATTCTCGGTCTCGGTCGGGCAATCACTCAATCAATCACCGAAGTCATTCAGGTCTATTCTTTCTTTCCTGCGAGTCTTGAAGTGGGGAAGCCCGGATCAACACTTCGAAAGAGAAGCCAACTCAGTCTAAATGGAAGTAGACCAAGTAGTTTCATAGGAAGAAATGTGAAAGTAGGGGCTGCTAAGCGCCCAGACCCAGAATTAATTTCAAATAAAGTTCTGGGTACCGGTCAAGCAGAAAAAATATGAATAGAGAGCCAGCAGACTATTTATTGATTGGAAAGAAGGGACTCTCCAAAGCAAAGAGAGGCCCGAGCGGAATGAAGTTGTGCTAAATGAATGAGTTGTCCTAAATGCCCCTTGTTAGCTGTCGCAGGAAGTGGTGAGGGCTCTGGAAGTGAGAAGCAAACTCGACCAAAGGACATGACAAGTCTGTTCCTGCTTCGTTTTCTGTTCCCAATTCAATCTTCCCACTTTTCTCTCTGCTAATGAGAATATCACTTTCAATGGGTGATGGCTCGACTCAGTCTTCCTAACCCCCAGTTTAGGAGATACGCAATGGCTCGCTCCGAGCAGCTCTTGCACCTCCTAAGATTGATACCAGAAGGTGAGCAATTGAACTTGGCTGCAGTTGCTGTTAGAGCGCGTTCTTTGTTGTTGTTGCTGTCAGTTTCATTCTTTCGATGTCTGAAGTAGATCTTGTTATCAGTTCTGGAATCTAAAAAGTGTATGAATTTCCACTCACAATAGAGTTGGTTTTCTATATGTATTTGGGTGTATCTGTAGAATTAGCCGAACTGAGGAGTGGAGTGGTACTAATCCAACTCTGCTTAGTCCCGGCATGAGCCAAATATTGATTCAAGAGGATTAGTCTTTTGCCTCACCTCACTAACCTAGTCTGATTCTGATTATTTCATACGCAACTGGTCGTCAATCGTCCGCACTTAAGATGAGGCCGTAACCGACGAACTCTCTTTCTTTACCGAGAGAGATGTTCCGATGAAGCAGACTAGACTGAGGGAATGGTGTATCAACTAATGTGGCGCAAGGTTAGAAAGACTCTCATGAGTGTCCCCACTCCTCTCCAACCAGTCGAGTGGTTTTCACTCCTCTCCCGTTGGTCTAATGAAAATAATGATTTGGAATTGCCGTGGGGCAGGTCATGCCGCTTTCCTCATAAATCTTGCTTCTTTAGTTGGAGTTGCAAGGCATCACCTGGTTCTCCTTGGGCTTTTGGAGACTCGAGTCAGTAGTCTTAAGGCGGATAGGGTTATGAGAATAACTAGATTTAATAAGCTCGAAAAGGTATAAGCTCGTGGCTTCGATGGTGGAATTTGGATGTTCTTAGTTCAGATCTAATTGAAATCGAGATATTGGCTCTAATTCTTGTACCATTACTGGAGCGATTAAGTGCTTATAAATGGTTGATTGGTTTTTCTTTCTTGTTTGTATATCCTGTGTCCTGTGGATTGATCCAACAGTGCTACCCAACTCGATTGATTCTAGAATGATCCGTCCTTCGTTTCATTCATTGGTTTGTCTTCGGTTTGCCTTTCAACAACTCGGCCTTCTTTCTCTCGGGACTGTGGTGACGAACCTCACTCTCCTCGGTCAAGTTGCCTCTGTCAAATAAGTGCACTAAGTGAATGGGAATCCTCCAGTTCTACCAGCCTGGGAAGAGTAGTAAGAGGCAATTCGCTAATGCTAATATGGAGCTTTATATCTCCTCCAGCACGATACGCATTCTTTTTTCCTCAGTGGGAAGGGAAAGCCTCACTCTCGGTGAAGCGGATGACTCATATGGATAATAAAAGAAGCCGATGCGAGTCTAAGAGTTCCGTAAGGAATGGGATTCCATTCCATTGTGGGAAAAGCGGCTAATGCTAATAGAAAAAGAGTATAGTGCTCGTTTTGATAAGAGTATGGAAGACTATCTGTTGGAAAGTTGATAATGTAAACTACGGGAATTTCTTCAGGTTCGCTACTATCTGAGCCTACAGCTCACTTGAACGGAATTCAACAATTGCATGACCTTCAGCTGCACTGTATTCCTGGGCGGGCGTAGAAATCCCTGCTTGAACATGAGCTACGGACCCATCTCCCTCCGCCATCTCAGCTTCCCCGTGATACTCTGTTTATCCTGAAGTGATTTCCTCTTATCCTACGGATTGCGAGATGTCATTAGAAGCGGGCTTGCAGCTGGCCTACGATGGAGGTTGCTGAAAGAGAATCAAAGGAAAGGTGGTGCTAAAAAGGGACTACTACGGCACTGATCCTTATTTTTGTTTCTCATGTTGAATGTAGTTTCCTACTTACTAGCGGTAATCGGGACGAGAGAAGACTAGCTATAAAACTACGGAAGGCGCTAACAAACCTCTTTTTCGCTTCCCTACTGAGTATACCTTCCCTTGAACACGACTGAGATGGAGGGCTATTTGAAAGCTTATTAGAAGCATTTTTTTCTAAAACATGGACCTTTCGTCCACTCACTACAGGCAATCAAGACTTGTTTATTGCCCAAATTGAGGGTCAATGGAAAAAAACTGCGATTACTTATTTGAATGCAAGGTTTAGCAAGAGTTCAGCGGAGAATACTGCCCTGCAAAAAAAAGAATAGCAAACTGCTAAACCCGAAATGCTAGCTTTACCTGACCAAGCTTGCAAAACCCAGATTTTTCTACTAAACCTGTTGCGGTGGTGAAACTGAGGTCGAGGTAATGAACTTCACCCCACCCGTCGGGCTTTATTCCTGGTTCAAGATTGAGCTTTCCTCTTTATAGGCCCTGCCTTCCCACTTGGATAATAAAAATTATATCCCTTGGAATCCACCACTCTTTTATTGACTGGGGCCGGAGTGCCTACCTGTCAGACTCACACGAGTGGGTCGGTGGCTCAGATGCCCCATAATACCGGCGAATCAGCCGATTGGTAGGTTGAGTACGGGTACGGGGGAAGGAAGGTCAAGATCAATCAAGAGAAAGGGTGCGTGATGGCCTGGTGAATGAAGAGGAAATCAGGATCAATCCCCCTCTTCTTCTGTTCCCTCAAGACCTATGAAGAGAAAATAATGGATCTACGCAATACATGTGGTTGAAATAGAATCTACCTTTATAGTTTAGATATTCTGTATATCCCACGGTGTGGTAAATAAAGAAGCTATAAGGTCTGCATTCAACCCAAAGCCCCGACCGGCCCTGGCACTATGGTAGGTAAAATCTGATCATGGAATCTTTGGTGGTGATAGTACAGCCAATAATAGACTCGGTAGTTGTAACTGCCATCGGTGGTTAAAGTCCAGCTGAGACTCTCATCTTAAACTCTATTAGTGAGATGCATGTCTTAAGCATCCGAATCTTCTTATTCTTTTTGCTTAGCTACAACTAAGGATTCAACCGGGAACGAGACCTCAGAGCAACAGATCTTCTCCAAATCCTTACTTAGTTGCATCTTTTTTGACCCTTACTCACTTAGGTGCTCGCTTTCCCAACTGACCTTCTCTCTTAGATGAATTAGCTCTTCCTTTCGCTCGAGCCCTCAAATACCATAGAACTTGCCCTATCACACTATCTATTATCATTTTGTTCCAGAGTGCATTTCATTTGAAGACTGATTTGAGCATTTTCTTAAGGTAAGGCACGAAGGCACCACAGCTAGCTCGCCCGCCCAAAGAAGTAAAAAATAGAAGAGTGCGTCTAAGAGGAATGGATTGACCTAGCTTATATCGCATTGAATCTCCTTCTTCTGAATTTCTATTAATTGAATAATTTAAGGACGACCCCTATTTCCTTTCCAGTTTAGCACTAGCAAGACGTCTTTCTCAATGTTTTCTTTCACATTTCCTACTTTATTTCATCGATCTATAGAACCCACTAAGCTCATGGACAGAGACAAGGTTGCCCTGCTTCTCTACTCAATGACTTTACGGAACCAACTGAGCTGACTAGCTCTATTTGATCTACTCAACTACGTCGAACCTATTTTGTAGAACTTCTTCAATTCTATCGCTCCTTGATCACAGGTCTGTGAGGCAGGAAAAATGATTGACTTATGACATAGGCTCGCTGGTTTTCTAGGATAGATGAAAAGCACTTTCTCTGAACCACTATCTTTCTTCATTATCTCATTCCTAATTGCACGACTGAACCGGCCTTGGACTCAAACAAAAGGGACTTCGACTGGGCAGATAGAGAAAAGAATGTTGTTGCCGGGCGTGAAAGCCCACTATTTTGACTTCCGCTACGAGGACTTCAGCGATGATCTTGACTAAACTCTCAGTTTTGGTGCACCGCTCCTACAGAAAGAGAGTCTCGACTGCTTTCATTATGTTTGTCAAAAGCCTTTTTTTTCCATACATGAAACTCCTTCCTTCTCTTAGAAAGACAAAAAGAAAGCGAACACGAACATCTCTACTTGGGGGGAATGCCCGCCCAGAAGGGCTATACCATAATCAGACCACTTGCACTACCTATTGATAGAGCAAATACTAGAAAGCTACTGGATTCCTTCCTTTTTTCGTGAGTTAGAGTCACCATAAGCTAAGCTATAGTAGTTCAATCCACTTTGCGGGAAAGGACTTGGCCATATAACCTCTCGTAGACTGAACACCTTCCAACAGCTCGGAGTCTCGCTGCTTTTCACTTCCTTCATCTTTCCTCGCTACGGACTGCTATCGGTCGTCCCTTTTCTATGCAACCTATGTGGATGTGGATTGGTCTTTCGAGCCTCTGCCTCAGGTCTCTAAAGTTGAGAATCTCCGACTTAGACATGCTATGGTTATCACGACACCAACAATCTAGTATTCCTACCTCCTGCTATGACTCGTCCTTAACTAAGGAGGAGGAAAGCTTGAAGGCAGCATAGCCCCTCTGGTCCAGCTGCAAGTTGTGATCGCACAAGCATTTATTTCATTTCATTTTCCATTTTTCAAATGGAAAATGAAATGAAATAAAGGCATATCTGATAGGTGCATGAGGTCTATTTTCAAGTGGAAGGAAAGCCAGTGGACTTGTACTCCCATTAATAAAGAAAAAACCAAAGGCAAATAGTTCATGCGGAGTTAGCCAGGAAAGAGAGATCCGGAGAAAGGTGGCGGTGTCCGAATGCCCAACTTATGGGATTAGCTTTACTCACGATTTCACACTCGGAAAGGTAGTCTCATAATCCAGCTATCCCCCTATCCCCTAGGAGAGGGAACCACTAAATAAAAAGTAGCTCGGGCGAAATTCCCCAAAGAAAGGAAAAAAAGCCCCCCCCCCCCCCCCCCCCCCCCACTACAGGCAAACCTGGAAAGAAAGAAAAGGATAAGGAGGGCACGCCTCACTGTAGGAGGGAATCCAAGATTTCGTAGCTCAGGCAGAGGCGAGCAGACCATTCGCATACAATAGAAAAGATTTGTTTGATATCTGGCATAATGGGCCGGTACTCTATAGATATATCTATAGTAGATTATTTCCCTAGGAGATGGAGCCATGATTATATATGTACCATGACTTGGTTCCTCATCTCCGAGCGGGATTGCACACTCGCAGACACAGATGATTATTTGGAACATTCATCCCACGGAACTGAACTTCCACAAACATCAATTATTTTCCACCAACCTTCTTCTCGGCAACCTACCCCTTGATGGCGTTCAACAATCATAGGGCTCCCATCCGAGGTTCCTCTTCCTTGGTAGGGGTTGCCTGAATGGCATTCAACGCTTGCTTCTGTGGGCAGTTCGCTACTCGGTGCGGTCCATTGCACAAAAAGCACCCTGATTTCGGGGCCTTGTTTGACGTATCGGAGCCCTTAGCACGAGAGTCCCTCCCATGCGGCTTCTTATCAGTCGAATTGATGGCCCCCTCTGAGGTTTAGCAGGGGCTTTGGAATTGTTCGAAGGCGGCTTCTGGGTCAAGTGACGCGAAATCAGTTAAGCGCTCGGCCGTTGCTATAGCGGCCGCAAGGTCTTGCACACCCCTCCTGTCTAATTCAGTCTGAGCCCAAGGATTGAGACCCTCTAGAAATTGAAAGAGCTTGTCTTTCTCCAACAATGTCCCGGATGTCCAACATCAACAACTGAGACTTTTTCCACCCGTGATCGTATTCCTGCGGGTAAGTCCTTGGGGAATTGCATATCGAATAACTGGATCAAAAAGAGTAGGGTCGAGGACAGACAACTATGGGTATCTTTGCCGGTAGCGGGAATAGAAAGAACCACTTTTCCCTTTCCTGAATATGGGGATTGGATCACCACGCGACTGAACTCCCACATGAGGGATCAACCGCTTACCGAGTATTTCTTTCTACTACCGTACCCCCATCTGAGAGAAAGGCACGGTTTTGCTCTTGCCCAAAGAAAGGTTTCAGAATTCCTCAATAAAGGATGGAAGAGAGGACCACTTAAAGGGAGCTTAGCTCATATTCATATTGGAAAGGGTGGAACTTAGCCCATTCCTGCTTGTTGATCCCCTTTATCCTTTATCCTACTCGAAGAATTCCTTATTCAACTACTAGTACAGAAAGGAAATAAAGCTACCATCGGATGGGGGATAAACATGCTAAAGATTCCGTAATTCCATTATTGGATTAGCTTACATTACCAAAGGTTAGAAAAAATGGCGTGGATCCCAGTTGAGAGACTGAATGCGGATACTTTTAATCAAGAATTTGAAAGGAAAAGAAAGACTTCGTCCCACTCTCGGATAATGAAATCACCAAATGTTGCTCAAAAAGACACTCCGGCCTAATAGCACAGCACTTTCCTTACCTGTTGTGCTCCGTCTGAGATAAGGAGCAAGAGGCTAGACGGAAGACCTCTAATCTACCAATCAATCTTGCTAGCGTCCTATGACTTTTGTTCTAGAGGCGAAAGGAAGTATTCACATCTCATGCAGATAGAGGTTTAAAGCTCTCTTGGCAGCCTCTACGCGTTCACTCTTTGAAAGCATCTTTCTTTCCCGCTGATGAACAGACGAAGTCGACTAACCAACTCACCAGCCCAGCCAATAGCACACATTCTACAATTTGTTAGAATAGGAGATCCTCTGTCTTCGGGGCACGGGTGACAGCATGCGTCGGTCTTTGTCTCGTCCTGCTATGGCTGTACAAGGCAGGTGGGAAGTCCCTAGTCCTGTCTCGATGAGCATTGGCAGGAGGCGGGACTTAACCAAATAGGGTTCGTGAGAAATCAATTTGATTGGATAGGAGCGTTTTCTTTCATATTTACATATTTAGTTGGTATAGCCGTTTACTCAGTAGTGGTTAGCAGCATAAATGCAGAGGTGACACGATCCGTTGATCAAAGCCTCTTTGTTCTTTTATCATTTTCTCGGATCATGCATTGAATTCCTAGCCAGGAGCTCCATTCTTCCGTATCTCGATCAGTACGAAAGGGCGCAGTAATGCCACAAGAAGGAATTTACTTGCCGGTGATACGCTAAAGCATAGCTGCTCGAGAACTCACGAACTGAAGAGCTCACGTCAAGAACTCAGGATGCTACGTGACCTTTAATATGTGGATACAAGGGCCCATCCCATTATGATTAGGGAATGCTCCTTTTTTGTTTGCTTGATGAGTCAGGTTCCACCCATTCGACAAAAAAAGTTCATGAGCTGGTGTTCTCTAAGTGTACCAAGTCATGTACTCTAGCTGTAATGAGTGAAGCAAGGGATGGAGCTAGTTCAAAAGGGGAGTCAGCTCCTTTACTTTCAGTAGTCTGAAAGCCTTAGTCAGAAAGGGAAGTCAGGAAGAGACGTCTTTCTAACAGGAAGTCGTGTAAGGCGATGGTGTTCTCCTTTCCTTTGTTCCTTTGTCCTAGGCATTTCGTGGTATAGTGAGCCCTCTAAAGCCTTTTCTGAGTAAGAAAGTCGAAGCAAGGATAGGATGATGCTCACCGTGTAAAGAAAGGATATTCTCATCTTTAGAATTCCTATTGAATTGGGGCCTATCGGATTACCTCAGCTAGCTCTTCATAAAGGTGTAGATCAGTGACGCATTCAAAAGGCATCTTCAACAATGAAAGTGACCTGATCTTTGTTAAAAAAGCCATATTTGGTGTGGACTCCCCCCTCGTACGTTGGTCTCGATCCTCTCATATCGTATTCACTCTAGGTTCTTTTTTCCTCTCGTGATTAGCTCCTCGCGTATACTCTCGCTATGGAAATGAGTCCTTCGTTAAGCTCTCGTCATTGGTCAGTTCCCGTCACTCAACCTCATGAAAAAGATACTCTTATTGAGTTATTTACTTAATTAGAAACTGGACCAGTACCCGGACA
Organism: Sapria himalayana; assembly: GCA_029783825.1. Taxonomy (NCBI): domain Eukaryota; kingdom Viridiplantae; phylum Streptophyta; class Magnoliopsida; order Malpighiales; family Rafflesiaceae; genus Sapria; species Sapria himalayana. Next base: position 1,060 of record JAREIK010004719.1, on the reverse strand, counting down.
GTTCATGAAAGAATGAAAAAAGGATTTTTTTATGTGTATGCACCTACACCAGTTACTACAACAGCCAATAAACTTTTTTTTTCTTATTTTGGTTCTTTTTCATACTACCCAGCTAGGAGATTCGGTTTTTTAACCTGAGGCAATGAAATTGTTCTCAAAAGCTTCAGTCTTTCACCCCCCAAGCTGTGTAGAGAAAATCTCTATGACTCTTTGGAAAGAGCTATAAGCAAGAAAGATGAGTTTGAGACATAAAAAGCAAGAATGAATAGCAAGGTGCGGAGCGGCAGTCTTAATGGCAAGGAATGAATATAAGCCAATTCACCTTTAAGCTAATTACCCTCAGCTAAGGAATGAGGAGATAAAAAAGAGTATGTTTGAAGAAATTATGTAACTAGAAGGGAGGAGTTCATACCTGGCAAACTCAGACATGCAAAGAGCATGCCTACGGTAAATCTTCCTAGGCATAAGCTCTACCTTCTCTCTCTTGCGGTTGCATCTTGTCTAGCAGGTGAGGCTTTCCTCACAAACTAAATAAAAAGGGAATGAGATTGTTTCATGAAGCAGGCAGACAGTAGGACCGAAACAAGGATAAGGACAAAATGTCTCAACCACGTTCTCTGGAGAGAGTTGCCTACCTACCTTCTTGGGGGAAGGATCAAGTCGAGGGTAGTTCCATGTAAGGGATTCGGGCAATACACCTTACGAGATGCAACTAACCCCTCACTACTAGATATGGAATAGTATAGCTCACAGAGCCATATCTTACCCATAAGCTCAGAAGCTCACGATCTAGTTAGGGAGTGTAGTCGGAATCCATGCTCCAAGAGTGACTATCATAGCAGCTAAGTTAGTACGCAAGCATTAGAACCGGAACTGGAACACTCACAGAAACAGAGGGGGAGCGGGGGGAGATGCGGCTTCTAGAGCAAAGAAAGAAAGCAATCCAAGAGGCAAATGGTGAGTCACACACACCCGAAACCCCGGCAGGTACATAAGAGGTAGTTTCGACCTGGGAAAAGCCCTTTATCAGGCGAATAGAGTTGAAAAAAGCACTATCTCT